>VXBB01016744.1:423712-436139 GCA_013399915.1 Illadopsis cleaveri
TCTGGATTGTGCTTTACTTCCTTAAATTAACTATCATGGAAATTCTTTCCCTTGTGGGCTGGTTTGTGGTTTTTTTTAGTATCATTCTCTGTGAAATCCCATCCCTGCGGAGTTACAGCTGAGCTCCCCTCCTTGCTTCAGAAACATTTCTGTGCTGGTGAGATTGTCCCTGTAAGACAAAATAAATTTTTTACAGCCTTTACTGGCCAAACAGGCAGTATGACTGGTAGTTCAGTGGAAAAAAGTCTTCTGGAGTATTTCTGCTTGAAGTACTTTTGCAGGCTGCGGTTTGGAGAGGAGCGTGTGTCACTGTGATGTACAACTAAAACCAATACCCCATTCCTGTAACTTGCATTCATTACTGAATAGGAAAACTTAAAAGCGTTCGTCCCCTTAATGGTGTAGAATGCGACTTGCAGTGTAGCAAATATATTGTTGGTGCTTGTCTAATACTTGGCTCTCAGGTTCTGAACTAGTAAATGCCACCAGAGGCCTGTAGGATGGAGGTAGCTGAACTAATAGATTGACGGCTGGTTCTGTAAAAGGATGGTTGTTGTCTGTTGTTTCAGTGACTGCTGACTGTCAGCCCCGTTTTCACAAAGGTGCAGAGGAGCAGTATGTCGTGACTTGTGCCCTATGGTGCTCCCGGAGGGAACAGACCTTTGAGGCGACCTAATTCCTTACAGTTCATTTGGCATCGCCGGGCTGCGGGGTGGCCTATGGACTGGGTTCACAGCCATCCGAGTACAAAGGCTGGGCACGGGACTGAGTCTTCCTTCTGTTGCAAATGTGACAAATTAACAGGATGGAGATGAACTCGCGAGTTAAATGTCACCTGCCCTTTTAAACTTTATTTTTTCGTGAAAAAAAAAGCCTAATGAAAATAGAAATATTTTAATTTCTAAACTGTTTGTTTTGAAAATTTAGAAGTATAAGCAAATGTCTTGCAGTATTTGTTTCAATATAATAAAACTGCTAACACACAAGTTAACTCTTAAATGTATGGTTTATAAAATAACTGCAAAAGAAAGATATCAGTGTTGTTGAGGTGGGAGAGTAAATATCAGAATTATCAGAGCACAAGTTCCAAACCTTTATGATGTTGCTTTCAATAACGTAGAAGTTAAGATTTAGCTTGACAGTATGTTTAGTGGATGTGTTTTTAATGTGTCTCAGTTAATAAACTACTCAGTGAAGGCACAGTTATGCCTTTGACTGTAAAACTATAAAGCCAGCAATGCAAACATAAAGGCAGTAAAGTTTCCTGAGGCCGAATAGCTTTCTGAGTTTCAAACCATGTCAGTATTAGTTTGCTGAAATTCTAAGTTGAACTAATTTCCCCACCTCCATTATTTCTAGTCCGAGGGGGCATTCCTCTATAATCTGCACTAAGAACTGTGTCCTTCAGCCTCCGGCATTGCCATGTGCCTTTGTTTTGGTAATGGGTCAGTATTTTGACCCATTAACAATAATGTTCTCATAAAGAACGTGAAATAGTGCTTCCTTGTGCCTGGTCTGCCAGGGTGGAGAAGGCTTTGTGACCTAATCTAACCTTTGTATTGTTGTGGTATTTGATAACACTGATCTGAAGAAAGATTTCAGGTTTTAGAAATTTTGAGAGTCTTATGAGTAATGTGACAAAGTTGAGTAGGAACTAACTTTTTATCAGTACAAAATGTGAAGGCATACCATTAAGCTGGCAGGTTCAAAATGAACAAAAGGGGGTGTGTTTTTGGTTTTGACCCAATGTGTGGTTAGTTAAGCTTTGGAAATTCTCTCTGAAGCATGTGGATGTTGAAAGTTTACAGGGACTTGAAAAGCAGCTAGACAAATTAATGAAAGAAAAACCCACTAAGGCTGACTGGTGCGGGGTACCTCAGGTAGCTCAGGGAGTCACCAAGCTGAACACGGAGCTGGTACTGTCTATTATTTATCGAATTTTTATATTAATTTCAAGCATTGACATAGTGCAGACAACAGACCTGCTGTCTGACCCAGTAGGGCTGCTCTTAGGAAAATTGTTCAACTGAGGTAAGTTTTTGAGAAAGCTGAACCAAAGGGACCAGGTCTAGAGATAACAACTCCAGGTGATAATTCTCAGGAAATGATTTTGAGGCACCATCAAACATCAGTTTAAGTGGTGCTGGGAGCAGTTCTGGCACCTTTGTACTTGATGACATTGATGTCTTTGATCAACAGCATTAGCATAAAATCTGAAGGAGATTGAGTAGGGCTCTCAGACCAATGTTTTTGATGCCCTGCTTTGGAGGACAAGAGGTTTCTGATAAGTTCGAAGGTAGTATTTGTATACAAGGTATTATTTTCAGGAAGAAGATCCCATAATGCAGATGGGTAAAGTTGACTTGGCAGCAGCACCATGGAAGCAGATCTGAGGGTTATGTGGGATCACAAGAAGCACAGGGATGCAGTACTGTTGAAGTTCAGCATTTAGCTTGTTGTACTAGTGCAGCTTAAGTTACCAGAATAATGTGTCCAGTTTTGGCCACAGCCTGAAAGATAAATTCAAATGTTTCCATCTACCAGAAATGGTCACCAGGGCTTAGGAAGGTTTTGGAAAATGTATCTGCAGAGAATATGTGTGCTTGGAAAGTGTGTTCCACAAAGCTAGACAAGCTCATTTCCAGCAGAAAGAGATGAGATGAGGGTACAGGAAGATGCTGGAGTATTAAAATCAGTGAGAAGTGGTCTGTATTCTTCTGTCAGTGACTGTATCGAAAAAGATGAAACTAGTTTGCACCAAAGACTTGATGAAGTTCTTAAAATCTGTTATGCCTTAGGGAAAACTGAAAGAAACTAAGGTTGTGCAATCTCATTTCTGGAAAGGTTTTTGAAAGTCAAATAGGATTTTTGTTAAGGATATATTAAAAATATTCCTCAAAACTGTTTTACTTGTTCTCCTGCAGGGGCTTGAGCTTGATGATTTGTTCAGGTGCTATTCTGTATTTAGGCTTGAGTTTATGTGGAAAAAAGTAATTCCAGTCCTCAAAAGATGAACAGTTTCTCTGATAAAGTACTATAATCTTTCAGTTGCTGGTCATCTCATGTTACAGCTTAAGGCATTTGGTTTTAAAGTAATTAGCGTTGAGGCAAACTACTGCATTTGACAGCAAAATGTTGTGGTTTAGGAGTATAGCCTGTAATACTGTAGGAAATGTAGGTGTATAACCATACTGTGATTTAAACCAGGAAAAGCAGAGGGATAAAACCTGAGGTGTTCATCATCTATGCTAGAATATACTGTGTATGGCTTCATAACTTGTGTCTTAGTGTTACAGCATCTTTGGGTCTGAAACATTTTTATAAAGGACTTTCTAAAGTCCTAATTAAAAAAAACCCAATTTGCCAAATATCATATGTTTCTCATTTTGTATCCACTTTTTAAAGTACGTGCAGGCATTTTAAAATGGCAACATTTTAACATAGTTTGCTATCTGTTTAAGTTTCTACTTTGTTATTTCTTGGAATGACTGACTGTCTTAGGTTTCTAGTAAATACTATTGACAGTGACTTGTGTTTCTGAAGTCTTGATAGATACTATATCAATATAAAGAACACAGAAAAATGTAGTTTTTGAATTGATGGCTGTGGATGAATCTTCCCCTGCCCCCAAAAACCCCCAACAAACCAGAATGAGAAGCATCAGGAGCCTTCATGGTTTTTACCATGGCTCTGATGTCAAGAAAAGGGCAGATAAATCCATGGGCACTTTAGTCTCTGGTGGAATGATTTCTGTAAGTAATGACCATATAAATTTAATATATGTATTTTATTGGGGAAAGCATGCTAAAGCTGTCTTGTGATAAGTAACCATCTTAGAATACTTATTCAAAAAACCTGATTTAGCCAAAGCAAGGTTGTTGTTGTTGTTGAGCTGTGTGCAGAAACAGAGCAGAGGGTGATGAGGCTGAGGGGGGCTGGGTCTGCTTGCTCCTGCTGCTGTGCCATGGTGCTGCAGCTCCAAAGCAAAGCCTGTTGCCATCTGTGGACAGCGTAGCCTGGCCTTGAAAAGGTGGTTTGGGACTCCTTGGTGCACTGACACATGCTGATTTCTTCCTGCTGAGAAGGGCGTTGCAGCCAGATGACATTTAACAGGCAGATACAGGGCAGGCTGCTGCTCTTGTAGGCATGTGTGAGCTAAATTGCAGCTACTGTCAGTAGCAGGGCATGCATGAATGCTTGATCAAGTGTGGGTTGGTGCCTGGCTGCTGTGGCTGCGCTACCAGTCATACCCAGGCATTGTGTCACTCACTCCTGAAGCACTTCTGTCAAGCCAAGGGACCTTCCTCATATAGTGAATGCTTCTTTTCCCTCTGCACGTGTGTGGATGAAGGGCAGTTTCTGCTTGCTCCAGGGAATGGGAGATGGATGAGGCATCTGGAATGAAATTTCACTTTTTGTATGCACAGCTTGTGGCACTGCTGCTGTGCAGACTGTGGCCAGTCTCCAAGATGGGATCTGGTCCTGGCAGTGCCAAATGGAGGTGCCATGACCCTACCAGAACTGGGGTGGCCACATCCATATGTGCATGTTTTAGGGCTTGATCTACTCTCAGAGAAATTAAAGAGAAATTCTCAGTCTTGAGCTGAAAGTCTGAATGAACCCTGGATTTGTAAATGCTCAACAGAAGGCCTTATTTATCATAAAAGAAAACTTTTTTCTTTTTTAAGCAACACCTCTTAAGAGAGCTTACTGAATTTATTTTGCAAAGGTAGTTAAACAGACAATTAAATTAAGAGTATTATTTACAAAATGGATAATTGTTTGACGAGCAAATTTGTTTTCCTTATAATTAACAAGACTTAGTGGACTGATTTGAAATTCGTGGAGAAACAAAAAGAAGTAGAGAATTTAACAAAGCCAATTGTTCACAAAAATCTCTTCAATATTAGCAAGATCTCTAGCTGCATTTTACAAAAATAGCAGCAACTTTCTGAATTCTGTCTAAATGTTTCTATGTATCCTTCAGGCCTGAGCTGAAGCCATGGAAATATTGTTGCTTTTTGTATTTTGAGCATGTTCAGATTTGTATGGTTCAGAGCTCCATCCCTCTCATTTGCTATTTTATCTTTGTTGCCGTGCACTCAACAAAGTTTTGGTCATGTCAGGTGTTTTCTCAGTGTTCCAGATCCAGAGGAGCCCAGCTATAAGGTGGTACTGTGGTAGCCAGGTTTAGGAAGCAGCTGTCTGTGGGAGGGACAGCATGTCCTTCTCCAGTCCTTAGGCGTGACCTGTGCAGGAGGTCATGCCTGTGGTGGACTGATGACATCCCCTTCCAAGTTCACACCTGTGCTTTGCTCTTCCCTGACTTCTTCAAGTGCAGTCCATCACAGCTGCTCTGTAGTGGGGGAATTGATAGCAATAAAACTCTTTCACCAAGTCCTTGGTGCCAAAGATAGACAGTTTTGCTGTGTCTCCTTTTGTCTTGTCAGGGTGAGTGCTGTGTGCAGGCACACCAAACCTGCTTATCATGGTACTCTGCTTGTTTTAGGGGAGGCATTGGAGAGTTTTTGGGGAGGATGCTCTGTAGCTGCTCATCCAGTTCAAGGTTTAGCAGTGTGTGGTAAGGTCTTGTGAGGTTGGCCTTGCTTATGTACTGCAAAGTTTCCAGGACAGGGAGCAGAGCATTCAGGAATGAAGAATCTGACAAACATTTTTGATGACTTCAATTTTAACAATTCTGTTGGGTTGCAGTTTTGTGAGCAGTTGGGCTGAGGTGGTTGACTGCTGGACCCTGAAAGGAGAAAGTCTTAATGGCTGCATCTTCTTTGCCCTTCGCAGCAGTGTGGTGGATGGTCATGGGGCTCCTTCACACCCCAGTGCAAACTGCTGTCTCTGCAGAAAACAACAAATCCCATCACCTTTTCCATATCTGTGCTGCAGAGGTAGAGAGAGCAGCAGAGATGAGGGGAGGCAGAGGGGGGTGATAAGTCATTGCTGTTCAGCTCACCCTCTCTCAGAAAGCCACAATCTATTTTGCAATCTCTTAGACCTGTGTAACCTTCATTGCCTCCACCTAAAGTTAGACAAATGCCTCCAGAGGCCTTTGCAGAGAGAAATATAGACATAAAGAGTATATGTAGGGAATTTAATAGACTCATAGAATCACAGAAGGACCTGAGTCAGAAAAGACCTTCAAGGTGATTTAGTTCCACCCCCTGCTGTGGGCAGGGACACCCAGGCATAGTGACACACAAGAACACAGTCATAGAGTAGGATGGGAGAGGATTGTAAAAGATCATGGACTTCAGAGGGCCCTGGGATAATATGGACTTTTATTACCATGTAAAGATAAAAACACTTGGGCTTAGTACGTATGGTGGTTTTGGGGGTGAAAATGAGTTTATTTTGGGGTTGGTTGTTTTCTTTTTTTTTTACCTTTTTGTTACCGGAAATCCTTTACAAAGATAGGAAAACTGGTGATATAAATCGTTGTCTCATTTTCTAGGCTCCTATTGAGTTATTTTTTCAGTGTTTGCCAATTACTTTAAAGCCTTGGCAGTGCTCATGCAAGGCAGCCTTTATGGCAGGTGCTTGTATACACAAATGGCATTCTGCAGTGGATTCTATCTCTCTGCTGTACAGCATGCCAGGAATGATGCTGTTTCTCCTTCTCTCATATTTGTTGGCTTGCTTTTCAATGAGTGTACTGCTGGGCCTGTCAGTCCTCCTCTTCCGATTTTTTCCCAACATAGAGCCTCTAATGGTTTTTACAGATTTTAGTAGCTGATCTTTTGGCTGTGGTTAAGAGCATTGCTTCAAATTTCAAAGTTCTTGGGAAACAAGAGAGATGGGCTGTTGTAGTTGTGTTAAATTGGAGCTGTTGGGAACAAAGCTCTCCTGTTTCTTCTGTACACATGCGGTTTTGCAGACGGTGGGACGATCAATCTCTGTCTTTGGTTGTCATCCCATTACAGTACTCTTGCATCTTCTCAAACACCTGAAATTAATTATGGTCAGACACTTAATCTTGGATTATTTGGACCTTGAGATAGTGTTTGGTTCACTGCATGAATGTCCTCTATTAAATTTTTTTCTCTTTGGGTGTTTGGACACGCAGTATGGTCTTTTTAAAAAGTCTTACACCTTAGTAGTTTTTTAGATAATTTATTCAAGAACAACTTTTAAGCTTTGTTTAGGAGAAGGATGTTTTTTGAAATACCTTTTTTGTCATGTTATGATGGTAACCTGAAACAAATTTTAGATCTTGTTTTATATTTTGCGGTAAAGCTCTACATCCTTTCAAAGGAAAAAGATTATTTTTTACTAACCCCAGGGAGAGGAATCTTAGCCATGAAATTTCTTAGCCTTTTATCATGCTGTACAAGTCATGTCTTGCTCAAAAGGTCAACACCCACAGAACATGTTTTTTTACAGTTCAGTGGTCTAAGTAGCTGGTTTTCTTGTGGCTTCTTTTCTTTCCTATTGTCAATAAACATGCAGTCTTTTGATGATATGACATCTGATTCTAGGGGTATTTCTGGGTTATGTGCTAAATTGTATATATTCAACACCAAAGCAGCAGTGACAAACATTAATAATGTGTTGACCATATACTCTTACAGATTATTCTCTTTCAGTTTAAATCCTTGCAGCTTTTTCCAGTTTTGCACACATGTATGCAGTTTTGTGAACTATTACATCAGATTTCTTTTAACTTGGAACTAAAAATAGTTTATTGTAATAGTTTATTACAAATATTGGAGTTTAGCTTCTTTATTTCTGTTGCCACAGAGTTCTGTGTCTGTTCATGTAGTAGTCAGCCTAGCAGGGGTTATAATGTATAAGGCTGGTTCACAGATTTTTTTTTTTTAATTGCCCTTTACAGCTTCTGTTACAGTCTGGGATTAGTTATTGATCTCTTTAGAAAGAGATTTTTTTTTTTTTTAATGCCTTAAAAATGCAGTTATATTATTTCCTGATGTTTATTTGTTTGTTTTTGTTTAATAAAAGCTTGAGATTTTGAGTGAGTAATAAGTCCTGACTGCTTTAGTACATAAGATGGAAGTGGAAATTTATATGTTAAAAAAAAAACCCAGCTGTTTGAGACGAGTTGTTTTCAGTATTCATCCTGGTCTCTTTACAAATCCCTTTGGGAGAGAGGAGGACAGACAAAAGGCACTTCATGTCACTGGTGTGTTTACTGAGTGACTCTGCTGCTTTAGCCCGACGGAGGAGGTGGAAGCAGAGGAATAGGAAACTACCAGGAGGAGGATGAGGATTTTGAGGTGAGCTCCTTCTTAAGAAACACGTGAAGGCTGAAAGGTGATGCCAGGGTGGGAAAGTTTGAGGAGCTGAGAGGATCAAAGGGACCCCAGCAAGAGGAAACACTCGAAGACTGTAGTAGAAGAAAAATGCTGTTTCGACTGCTTTTGTGCAATATAGGTTAACACTGGGGGCTGCTGCTCTTCCTACCATGCCTGGGCAGGACTTGACCATGTTTTCCTCATCAAAGGTGAGATGCTGCCTGATCCCTGTACATGTCCAGGCACTGACCCTGGGTGTGCCTGCTCTGGGTGTAAGACCACGAGGCCATGCAATTTGGGCTAAGTATTTCACCCTAAGACAGGTAAGGATTTTGGAGTGACATCTGAAGGTATGCTAAGGTGTGGTTAATGGTAATTAATGAAAGATAATTGGCTTATGTATTTCCAGGACTCAGCAGCCTCTCATTTTCATTGGTCATTTCGTTGGAAATGACCAAGTAGTTTTTAGGCGATCCAGGTTCTCAAAAGGAGCTGTTACTTCCTCCATTGCACATATTTAAGGGAGAAATTTGAATGGGCAAGATGCAGCTGTGTGTGAGGCTGCTGTAGCTTTGTTTTGTTCAGTTTGGTCAGCTGCTTAATTTTAAATTCATGGCCTAATTTTGTGAGGAACATTTTATAGGCAGGCAAACCCACAAAACTAACCAGTAATCTCCAGTCTGATAATGAAGGAGACACATCTGTGTGAGGACTTTCTTCTCAAGTGTTTAATTTTATTTTGTTTCAGGCCTTTGTGTAAGGAAAAGCTGTGTAACTGTCACACATGTAAAGATAGAGGAGAACTGAGTTGAATGTGAATGCCATATTTTCAGAAAAAAGCAATTTTATGCTGTGAGAAATTAGCCCAGTAATATTAGTAAGCATTTACACAAGGTTTGCTGATTGGTGAGGGTGCTCTTTATTTTTGAAGCTTGCGTTTTAGCAGACTTCAAGTTACTACCATTGAAAAACAAGGATGGTTTTTTCCCTTTTTTCTGACAAATCACTTCCCTCAAGCATCTCCTGCAAGTGTTTGGACTATGCTGCATTTCTAACATGAGCTAAAAGCTGGTACTAATACCTAGGGAAGTAAAGGAAAACTATTGTGCCTTCTCTTTTATTGTACTCCTGCCAAGGTCTTTGTGTCTGTTTCAATACTAGCAAGAAGAAAATGTGGGAGCAGAATGAAGAGTATTTCCCCTTTTTCAGGTAGCAGGCTGTCTTCCAAGGGCTTCCAGCCAGCTGGGACAGGAATGGTGTGGTGTGGACCTTGGGTGCTGCAGGCTATAGCAAGTAATGGGATGCAGACCTTGGTTCAGTGATAGCTGATACCACCTCTTTGCACTGTTGCATGTAATGGCAGTCAAATTTTGACCCAGATGCATGTGATAGCATTCATTGGGAGTTCAGCAGAGTGTAGAACATAATGACTGCTCCAGTGGATGTTGTTAGCGTGTCACCTGGATTGGCTTCCTGGCTTGCAGCGTGTCTTGCCCCACATTCGTCTGCCTGGATCACTCTCAGTCTGGATCCTTGGTGGTGCTTCATGTTCATTGACGGTTTCACAGTGTGTCTCCCTCTGGATTAGACTTCTTTTTTCAGGATCAGCTTCTGCCCCTAAAGAATCCCTGTGTAAGTTATTCTCAGGACACATGCCTTTTTTTGTTTTTTCTTTTTTTTTTCATTGATATTACACTACTTCCAGGATATCCTGTCTTTTGTGTTTCACAACTTGCTGGCAATGGGAAGGATTTGCATGGCGTCAATCCTACAGATGAGCATGCAGCTTCGCATGCTCTTTGTCGACTGCCTATACCAAGACAGATTGCAAATGGAGTTTGTACAATAGAGCAAGTAAAACTGGCTGCATCAGTGTGGGTTTCTGAGGATGAAAGAGATGCTGGCTTTTGCTTTACTTATCAGCCAGGCTTGGTGTCTAGTCAAAAGGGTAGTAGAGAGATGCAGGGCAGAACATCTGGTAGAAGCAGAATTTGAAGATTGGGAAGAGAGTAGAATCAAAATCTGTTTTCTTCTTTGTTTTCTGCCTTCCCTAGTGGAGAATGACCAGTGTCATACCAGTTAGCACTGGATTGGGAATGGCTGTAATTACTTGAAAGCTGTCAACCTACAGTTAACCCTGCTCATCAGGCTGAGGTTTGGAGAGTGATGTGGAGGACACATTTGCTGCAGGGAACATTCCTGTCATGGCAAGCTTTGCTCATGTGTGCCCAGCACTGCCTGGGAAGCTCTGCAGTAGAACTTGATGGCTCTCCATGCGAGTCAGCAGGAAGGAATACTTTGTGTTGTTGCAGGCTATTGTGAGTTGCTGCTCTGCTGGGGACTCCTTTAGCTTTTCATGGTGGTCCTTGCACCAGATGATAACATGCTGAGCTTGTTCTGGGTCAGCAAAGCCCCTAGTCACCATGCCAAGGGCACCCTCACAAAGAAAGCCCTATGTCTTTTAGCTCCTAAAATGCATTCACTACATTCCTGGACCAAAGTAGCAGTCAGTCGTCCTGTTTTGAAAAAATGGAATTGGGCAGAATACTGTTGCTTTGAGATGAAGATCAGCTTTTCAGGTTAATTTTAGGTGCAGGTTAATGTGTAAGGAGGAGGCAGTTTAGAGTAGAAGGGCTCGACAAGGGGAGTAACTACTAGACATCCAAAGTTATGAATGTTAGTGTTGAGCAGGGTAGTGTAGGCAGAAGCAGACACATGGGAAAGCATGATCTGGAGCAGTGGCTGCTGAGCTGGGTGCGTGCTGGACAGGAGAGGCTGAGCAGATGTGACTGACCTTCCAGGCAGAGCCTTGCTGGCTGGCTGGGCTCAGAGGCTCAGCACAGCTCCACTGGCAGAATGGGCAGCTCGGGCCTCTTGTATTCCCTAAAATAAAAAGCAGTCCAGACCATTGCAAGGAGTTTTTTTAGATGACAGTTTTAACACTAAATGAGAATTTCTTTCTAGAAAGAAATCTTCTTTTTTTTAAAAGAAAAAAGGCATTTTGAGGCTGGGAAAAAAGATAAACTAAGGGATACCTAGAGAAAGGGGAGAAGCCAAGTATCAAAGAAGATGAAAATCATTCAGAGCCTACAATCAAAGCTTATCTTTTATTCCATTACTATGGTAGAAGAGCAGGTGAGACAAAAAATCAGTCCTCTGACCTATATCTCCCTGATGCTTTTCAGTATAAATCTAGTTCAAGAGACCCTTAGTGGTAAAAGCTCACAGGAAGGCTGCTGTAGTTATTAGAGCACTTCCTGGGTGGCTCAGCCTTCATCTCTGAAGCCACACCTGGTATTAGGGTTTCCTATGCTGTTATTACTGTTATGCTGGACATGTTTCCAGAATGCTGTCAAAAGTTTCTATATCAAAGGAGGATCATCACACAGCACAGGCTGCTGGATGCATTGAGAAATTAGGTAAACTACAGCATCCGGTAAAACTTGAATGAGTTTTATAGAGTGGAAGCTGAAAAAGCAAATACTTTTTGATAACCTTTGAAATATAATTGTGTTTCTCTCTTGTACTTGAATGTCAGCAACTTCTGCTAACTGGTCACTTCTAAAAAAAGTTTATTATTTCTTAACAGACAGTGATATTTTTATTTTAGGAAATTTAGATTTGTATTCTTTATAGGTCATAACACTGGAAAGTTAGCCAGCATGTTTCACCTTTGTGTCTGAAGGCAACACAGAAACTGGATGTGCAGGCATTTGAGAAGGCATTTGATTAATCTTGTTTCCTTTATTGTTCCCAAGTTATTTGAGTTATTCAAGAGGCATGCTTTTTTTTTTGAAGTTAGAGTAAGCCATAATAGCCAGCAAGTTCTTTTCATTAATCACCCAAGTAAAGCAGAAACTCTGGGAGCTGTGAATTTCCTCTAAACAGAGCACTGATATCAAAATGCAATGTCATGGGTTTTGTTTATTAATAGAAATAATTAGGTAATTCTTCGGATCTTGTGTCCTTCAATCAATATAAGGAAGCACATACTTGACTGTAATTGAAGACAGGTATGCTGTTGTGGAGGGTGGAACAGGACTCTTTGTAAAGAGAGGTGGAGTCTCCATTAAGATGGTGTGACGAGGGTACTGATTCATATGTTGATGCATTTTGCAAAATAGGTCTGTTGGTTGGTTGTGTTTTGTTTTGGCTTTTTTTTT
>VXBB01016744.1:436188-634264 GCA_013399915.1 Illadopsis cleaveri
TTTTTTTTTTTTTTTTTGTTCAGTGGATTGAAAGTTGTATCATTGGGCTGCTCTGTACTACATTTTACTCTTCTTGAATTCATTTGTTCTTGAGTTCTTGCCTCAAAGACTTCATGTAGGTCACTGGGAGGTGGCTGAACCCCATGTGATTGTTGCTGTCTCAGCACTGAGGGAACTGGAGTTTCCTGGGTTCCTAAGGAAGCGCCTGATTTGTAATAATTTTCCAAGATCTTCATCGTACTTACATTCTACACAATTGTTTCTTTTACACTGTTCTGAATTTTTTCCTAAGATGACCTTAGAAGATCTCTAATCATATGATGATGTGAAACAACTGTACTTAAAAGCTTTTAGTTTTCTAGTTCCCATGAATAATTCAAACCCAAAAATCCTCCCCAAGGAGGACTTTTTACTCTAGAAAGGAAATACAGGAAATCTATGAGGAGTTTACTTTTAGCTTCCCCATGCTCATCCAAGATGACACTCAGGTCATTCAGCAGTGTGAAGAAATATCCATCCTGAAAGTAGATTTGAAACATTTCAATTCACAAGGAGGAATTTGAATTAGTCATATCTAACTTTCATGTTGAATTCCTGATCACTGTAGCTTAAGCTCCTGTGGAGCTCAAATTTTGGGTGAACGAAAATAAATGGAAAAAAAAATATATATGTATCTGAAATAAAGAATATATTTGCTGGAATATAGGAAATGCTGAAGACTGGAGTTCTAAATAGACCGCTTGAATGAACTTGGCTTGCTGCACTGTGGACCACAGGTTCAGGAAGCTGAAGAGGATGCTTTGTAAAGCGTTGAGAAGGGGAGCCATCAGGTTGTCTTGTTTTGGGTTCACTGATGATAACTTTCACATGACCTCACAGACTTTCCCTTCAATAGCAGTACAGTCTCTTCTGCATTGCATTCCTCATCTTTTAAAAACTAGTTATGTATTACTTTTCCATGAAAAAAAATCAGGGACTGTTTTGTGGTTTGCTATTTCATAATCAGCAGGGTGAGGGTCTTGCTTGTAATCAGGAATGTGTCAATTAAATGCTTTTAACATGAGGACTTTGCATGTGACTTTTTGAACTGTTTTCTAAGCTTTTTGATTGACAAAATTAACATTTCTGATATTCCATGGAATATCTGCAAATGCTGAAACCAGCCAGGAACTGACTCTAAAGTGTTTTTTTCAGATGGCACTAGTGCTTGACTTCAGCTGTGTCTGAGTGTATATTAAAAAAAAAAACCCAAAGCAGTTGCTTTGTACACTGAGTGTGACATCTTGCAAATCAGATAGAAAAATATTGAACTACGAAGAAAAGAAATCTAGTCTTAATTTAAAATCTGTGTTAATGGTTAAAAGTAATTCCTCAAAGTATTTTCAAAATTGTTCAAAGTGTTCAGAATAGTTCTGTTTCTAGTTTATGTGGTTTCTGTTTCCACCAGCTGTGTATTACAGCTTTTTCTGCTAGACTGAAGTATTCTGTAGTTTGTTTTCCATGTAAATATTACATGTACTTAACCTGTCATTACATGACCCTTATAGTTTTTTATTTGGGAAAGAGTTACTTAAAACCAGATGGAATTTCTGTATGGCTGGCACTGAGCATTTAGAGTGGAATTGTAAAGATGTAGGAGAGTGCAAGGAGATCTTGCCATAAGCTTGGAAGAACAAAGGGAGTGTCTTTGAGGTTAGAAATTAGTAATAATGTATTTTCAGTCGGAAGGATTTTGAAGCTATTGATTTAGAGTGTTCTAGAATTGGAGGAAGGCTTTAAACATGCTGCTTTTGATCACAGGTGTTAGAATTAAAAGAAAAAATATAAGAAGATTTAAGTATCTTTGAAGTTTGCTTAAGAACTATTTCACGTTATCCTCTTCTCTAATTGATTAACTGGATAATAGGTTTAAATGTGCCAAATAACAAAACCCATTGATTTCATAGTAACTGATCTGAAATGATCTAATTAAGTTTGGGTTTTCCTCTTGTGTCACCTGGGTGAATCCTAATGATGTATAGCAGATTGCATTAAATTGGGTTGTGCCTGTTTCTTGGAAATAGTGTTGAGAAAATCAGAAATTTCTTCAAGAATGTCAATTAGATAAAAGTACTGAGTAGAAATGTCTGTTTCATGCTTTCTGGTCCTTGTCACTCATATAGGCAAATCCATTTGGTTACCTTTCTCGATGGTTTTGATATTGAGTGTATTGACTGCCCATGGTATATGTAGGCATGTAGCTGGGACATGGTTTGAACCTGTGATGTCAGTTTTGCTCATTAAAAAATCATTTCGTCTTTTTGATTTCTGGACCCTCTGAAATTTGTGCTGAGCACAATTGTGCTGAATTTCTGTCATAAATTTCATATGGGGGGGATCTTTAAAATATTACTTTTTCTTAATCTCCTTTTTTTGGGCTGCCAAAACAGCACTTATTTCTAACTGTTCTAGAGGAGTGTTACTTAAATCCTAAATTTTATATGGGCCAAATCTCTGTGATCCACAAAAAGTGCCCTACGTTTACAGTTGAGAAACACAATGAATGTTAACCATCCTTGATGTGAGATAGCCCAAGGAGACTTTGGTAGTAAGTTCCAGAAGGTTTGCTAATGGAGCTTCTGTTATATTTTCTTTTCTTTCCCTTTATGTTGCACAAACACAAGAACAAAAAATACCGTTGTTTGGTAGTCTTCTATATGTACATTCTTCTTTTTGAAATGTTAAGAAATAGATTGGCCTTAAACATCTGAAGTCAGGTTGTGTCCAAATAATTCAGGCCATGCTTGTATGTATTTTAGACTTATTTTTAAAATTTCTTTTTCTTTTTTTTTTTTCTTTTTTTTTTCCCAAAATATTGCCGGTAATATCAGTTGGGAAGATGAGAACACTTACTGAACAAAATTTTCCAAGCTATGGAAAAAACATTGGGTTTGGGAAGGTCTGAGTTTTAAACCTGAATCATTGTGAAAATATGCTTAACGTTTGGGGTATGCTTGTATTGCTGTATCAAATATTTTGCTTTTAATAAAGGGAAACTTTTATGTCTACAAAAGGATTGTATGCTCCTTGAGTCTACTTGTAATTCAAAGTTCATGCAGTCTTACTTTGTTAATTTTTAACACAGAACCATAGAATGGTTTGGGTTGGAAGGAACCTTAAAGCTCGTCTAGATCCAGCCCCTCTGCCGTGGGGCAGGGACACGTCTCACTGGACCAAGTTGTTCAAAGCCACACTTTCACGATGGGGCATCCACAAGTTCTCCAGGCAACCTGTTTCAGCACCTCCCCACTCTCTCAGTAAAGAATTGCTTGGAAGTACAGGTCATACATGTTGGCTGAGATATTTTTCTGTTGTCATTGGGACTCGTACTGCCTGTACTTGGGAGAAGGGTACCAAGAAATGGGAAATGTGACTTTTGCCCTGGGTACCTCTTGACCTGGCAGAGGGATGAGAGAGCTTTACTTGGGGTTTTTTGGTGGTGGTATCTGTGGTTTTGTGGGAAAGAGTTAACATTGCACCAATCTTGTATTTGGGAACTTTAAGCTTCTGTGTGGGAGCCTTTTGCACTCTCCTTGAGTGTATTTTTAATAGTGTCTTTCAGTGTGTTTTTGAAACAATTTGGATTTGTGTTTTATATATTGTCCATAAATGAAATAAAGTTTACTTTTTATAATGTGATGTTGGAACAGGAACAGACATTTAGATACATGGTTAGGTCTGCGCAATTGCAAATGCCAGCTGTGCTTTTAACTTAAAGCCTAATTCAAATCTCTTCTGTCTGACAAGCAGCAATAAGATTAATTACCAGAGAGAGGAATCTATACCCCAGTTTTAGACAAAACACAGTGATTAAAGTTATTTGTAGGCTGAATAATTAGGAGCCTTTGTTTGGACTGCTGCACAGGGTTATGTCCAAACTTGCAGGAACAGGACTTAGTCGCATTCCTGTTGCTGTTGCTTCCACATTTCCAGTCCACAGCATCATCTGATGGGGAGCTAGTGCTGAGTTACCAGCTGAGCATGCAAGTGATGTTTTACTTTGAGACCTGTTTGATTAGACAACAGTATCCCTGTGTCCTTCCACAGCTGGGGTGAGGGCTGCTTGACAGGCACTTGGAGTGCAGTGTCCCTGGATGGGCCGGGGGCTCATAGGATGGGGTCTGCTAAAGCATCTTGGGACAATTGAGGTGGAACTAAAGATAATTTTAATAATACTTTGTGCTTAGAGGGTGAGATCACTACAATTGTATAAGTTCTGAAGGGTGGAACTTGTGTTTAGCTGGTTTAAAGAAGCATAAATTTAAAGTACTGAACTTTGGAGGTCTAAGGCAGAATTTTTGTGTTCCAACAGCAATAGTCTGTCCTTGAAAAGGAGAGAAGGAAGAAAAACTTAGTTTATGTTACTTAAAACAACTATCTTTGCATTGCTTTAAGACTGTTTTTCCTAGTTAAGTGATGATATAGGATCGGTAGCTATATATTATATGATCACTCATGCTTGGTATTGAAGAGTAAAGCCAAGATAAAAATGGTGATAAAGCTGAAGTGCAGATAAAAAAGGGGAAAATGTACTGTAACCTGGTTTGTCACCATATTTGAACAAGAGTCTTTTCTCATGCAAATAACCATCAGCAGCTGGATAAAGAATGAGTAGAGGTGTGTCTCCATTAGTGTTTTAGTTCATCTTAGGAGTTTACTGTTGTACTGAACCTCCTGGTTGTCTGCATTGGATCCTATTTGGATGAAACCAGCCTGGAAGATGCTCCTTAGAAAAAACACCTGATAGTCTGCAGCTGTGAATTCATATTCAGTCAGGGGGACCAGACTAGAGATATGTGGTATAAACTACAACTAGTAAAACCCTCAAGATGTGCATAGTATGGGCACTGGTCCCTCGGTGCTGCTGTTTCACAGTTACACAGTTACTCCTACTTTACTGTGTTACTGCTAAAAGAGGTGTGTCCTTTGACTGTAAAACTTACTCAGATTCATGTCAGGAAAAATAATGACTTGAAAAAAATGTGTAAATAAATATGCCCTCTCTTTCTGAACTCCTCCTTTTATTGACATAATGGGTATTGTTAAAATTTTTACAATCAGTGAAAAAAGAAAAAAAATCCAAACCAGAAATATCTTATATTGACCATTCAAGTCTTCTATAAGATATCTTTGATTTTGAAAGCATAATATTTTGTTTGCCCTACAGTGTGTTCAGTTTAACTCAAAATATTGTAGGAAGGACTAAAAAGCGACAAAATGAAAGAAATGTGTTACTTAGAGTTGAAAATAATATAGGTGTTTTCATTTACCTGAGGTGAAAATTATTGTTATATGCTCCTAATCCCACCACAATGTTAAATTCTTGAATATTTGTTAAAGAGAGGAAAATGAAATTGAAATTAAATATCCATGTAATTGAAAAAGAAAAAAAAATGTCCATGATAATTGCAATATCTTTTTATTTAGCAGAGCTTCACTCTGTTGTCTGATCTTAGATCCACTACTCCCTTCAAAATTTCTAACCATCAGATTATCACTGGATGGACAGTTCTTGGACATCTAGATTGAAACCATTGCAGCTGAATTAAATGAAGACTGCATGGGCAGGACTTGGTGACCTGGTGTTATTTTTTAGATGAGTTTCCTACTCTCTGGAGATGCACTTTTTGTAAAAAATATTTTGCATGGTCTGAAATGAAGGCTCAAGTGCCACAAGTAAGTGCTTTGAGCTGCTGACCCCAACTGGGAAATAGCACTGGCAGCATAACATGCTCATTCTCCCAGAATTTTTTTGCAGCTGTAATTGTTCAGGAAGTTTTGAATTTAAAAACACCTGATCTGCATTTTGTGTCTGAATTTGCAACTTGACTAAAAGCTTTCCTTGAAGAAGTGGACTTCTTGTTTCTTTGCCAAAATAAATAGGCTGATCTTAGCATGTGACTGTGGTGGTTTGTCCTCTGCATGAGCTTCTGTATAGAATTTGTAATTATGCTTAAGGGCTGGTCCTGGGAGCTGTGATTCTGCATAAGTTATTTTCAGTTTACTTTCATATCAGATATATTGAGACTGTGTGCCTGTGGTAGCCCTGCAGTTCCCAGCCTCAGGGGAGGTTCTCTTCTCTTGCCTCTGAAGAGAGAGTGTGTTTGCTCTGTTGCCTGCACAACGATGTCTGCTATTGAAAACCTTAAAACTATCCCAGATTTCTTCTAAACTATGCATTTGGCTAAGCATGGTCTCTTGTAACACTTGGGCAGAACATTTATAACCATTTTTGTGGTGTTGCTGGTTGGTAATTTTTTCTCATTGTTGACTTTAACGGAATCATGAACAGGGATGCACTTTCTTGCAGCATACATGTTAACAAATAACATTTCAAACGTGATGGGCACGGGCAGTAACATTCAGGTAATCTACTGGAGATATTAAAATCAGTTGGTAAAATGCAGTTGGACTTTGATCTCAATCTTCTATTTTCTGAACAAGAAGTGAGCATGATGTTCTTGAGCTGGATTTCTTATAACTCATGGTTCATAAAATGTTGGCGCTATGGGAGCTGCATCAGTCAGTTTCTGTGGCTCCCTGAGACACTGAATCAGTAGTAAGAAAAACAGCCTGTTCGTCTTTGGCTGTGGCAAAATCTGTGCAAAGATTAGTCCAGAGTCTGTAATCTGCATGACCCTGTACCAACGTTTAGGGAAGCCTAGAACTTTCTCAAACCTTGCAGAGAGCAGTGTCGTGCCAAAAAATGAGAGAGTTGAGCTGTGGTCAGGATGTGGCTAATGTGGAAGTTGTTATGGCCTGCAGTTTTCCCTGCTGCCAAGATCCTGTCAGTGCTAACAGCAGATTTTGTTTGGTTTGTTGCTGGTCAGATGCCAAGCCTTTACAGTACTTTGCCTTCTGTGAAAATACAAACTATTCATGAACGCTATAAGAAATAAAGGTTATTTTAGAGTCACAGAATAGTTTGAGTTGGAAAGGACCTTTAGAGACATCAAGCCTTACTCCTCTGTCCTCACGAGGTTGTTCAAAGCTCCATCCAACCTGACCTCGGAGGTTTCCAGGGATGGGGCATTCACAGCTTCATCAGGCAAACCTCATTGTAAAGGATTTCTTTCTTACATCCAGTCTAAAGCTATCCTTTTGCAGTTTAAAACTGTTGTCCCTTGTCCTGTTACTAGGGCCCTGATGGAAAGTCTCTCTTCATCTTACAGGCTTCCTTCATTTATGGAAAGGCCACAAAAAGGTCTTCCTGGAACCTTCTTTATTCTGAACACCCCCAACTCTCTCAAATCTTTCTTCATAGGAGAGATGTTCTAGCCCTTTGATAATTTTTATGGGGTTTAAGTGTACTTTATTCCTGAATCATATATTCCAGATAATTTTTTGAGATTGAGATAGTGTAAATGATCTTTATCTTTTGTGTAATTACTATTTTTTTGTCTCATAGTAATGGCCCCACTGCACTCATCTTCCCAAGGAAACGAATGGATTTGCTGACAAAACATGTTCTGTGTCACTTCTTGGAGTAGCTTTCTTGTCTTTGCTGTTAAAATTGTCTTAAATGACTCTCATGATCTTTTATGTTAAGAGAAAGCTTTCAGTCACCTCCCTCAGAATTACTGTTATCAATGAGATCTGTGAACTTGACAATGGATTATATTTATTTATTTAGATACAACATTTGAGTAGATTTTGACAAGAATCTTCCTTTTTTACTTGCATGTTTTTGAAGGGAGAGTTTCTTCTGATTCACTGGTCTGTCACAGATTGTCTGTGTTTCAGCTGATTGCCTATAAACTAAACCCATACTTTTTGTAAATAAGTACAAGTTATGGATTCTGTTCAGAGAGGGATGGCAATAAACAGTTCCTGGATTGTACTGTTAATTCACAGATGCTGATTGTCATTAATTTCTAGTATTTTCTCTGCTAATAAAGTGGCCAAATCAAGTTAGTACCATTTGAAAACATCTGATTTGGTTGCTATTTGTTATACTGGTAATAAGTCAGAAAGTACAAATATATCTTCTCCCAGCCCAGGCTCTTTGTATTGGTCTGAGGTCAAGCATCTGAGGTTTGCTGCAAACCCTCCAGCAACCTTTGATGCTGCCATCTGCAGTGTTCAGTTTATTTGACTTGATTTGGCTCCTGGCTGAGTATGTATTCTTATTTTTCAAAAATATCAGTTCCATTTTCACTGATATGTATCAGGAAGTGTTCAGCAATTTTTTTTTAATCGTTGCACTTTAAAAACAAATTACCAGGCAAACGTTCTGTTCAGTTATTTATGCATATGTATTTATCAAGCTGATAAAACTCAGTGCAGGTTGCTTGCTTGCTAATTTCTGTATTTACTTTGTTTCATTTGATTATGCTGCAGCGAGAGAGTTATATAGCTGAAGTTCAAAACTTGACAAGACATGGGTTCAGAGGAGAGGTCAGAGGGTGTGTTGGTTACCCTCCGGACCTCTTGGAGTACTTCTGAAACATTCACAGAGGCAGCCATGGAGAACAAAGTTACTGATAGGCTCCAGCTTGTGATTCAGCTCTTGACTTTCTCTGCTGGAATTGTAGGGCTGCTTGAATGTCAAGGGCTTAGCACCACTTATCTAAAAGTATAAAATAGATGGTACTGTCACTAGGTACTGTAGGCTTTCTACTTAAAGCATTTTTCTGAAAAAATATTTAAGTTGTGCAGAGTTCTTAAATTGCTGGTGAGTTAACAAAAATTCAAAAGCACTCAAAAGTGGGGTTTGTTTTGTGGTTTATTTTTTTTTTCTGTTTGGCTTGGGTTTTTCCCCTTAAATTGGTGGTTTGGAACATTCCTATGATTTTTTTTTGTATTGAGGATATGAACTGTTTTGGGTTTATCTGTGTTCATATGAGTTAGAATAAATTGCTGGAATTCAGTCTACCTCAGCCTGTTTTTTAATCAGCTGGTATAAAATGCAATATATGCTTGCTTTAACTGGTACAAGGCCCTGCTGGCTACACCAAGATGTGCTTTAGCCAACATTGATGGTGATCTACAGGAGATTAAAATTCTGGTGTCCTGATTGCTTATCATAATGGGCAGCTTCTGCAGTTCAGATTATGGAAACCAGTGACCAGGTATTGGTATTCATATGATAAATAACCAATGTTTTTTATATGTGATCTATTTCCTTTTAAGTATTTGGGAATCAAATCAAGGACTTTGGTAGTGGTTTGTTTTTTCTTTTCATTTGCATAATTAGATTTTCTACTTTTTGTGCTGGAGGTGAGGTCCCTTATATTTGGTAGACTTAGGGCAATTGGTTCCTTTTGTTTTACCTTGTATACGAAGCTCAAAGGGAGACTGATGGGTGCATAGGTTTAGAAGAGAATAAACATATCAGTTCTTGTATTAGGCCACCTGAAGATGAGCAATAGCTTGGCAACAGCACATGCTGGGTGGGGAAACAGGGCACTCTAATTTGACAGTAGGAGAGTATGAGATGTAGAAGATGAATGGGTGGGGAAGGCTGAAAAATGACATAACCGGAGGAGAATTTAAAGTTCGTTAGCTTAGAGAGAGTCATCCTCAACCTTCGAGAAGTATTTGTTCTTTCTCGTGTTTACACTTGGAAAAAGTGGCACGTGAGGATATAAACAAATACACTGTTACAGTGCTAGCTGAAGGGGTTTGAAGTCACTTGACCTTGTTGAGGCTGCGTATGGAATAGGATTTAAGCCATTGTGCTTGAGCACTGCTGCCAGTGGTCACACAGCATGACTACTGCCATAGGCATTGTTGACTCCAGAGTTCACCTTGTCTGCCTGAACTACTGCAGGAGTGCATCCTATGTGTTCTTCATATATTATGAGATGGCTTTTGAGTTTGCTTTGGTGTCTTTGTCTGTTTGGTGACTTCTGCCTTGGTATGTCTTTTCTTCCCCTCTTGCTGCCTGCTGGTTTCACTATTTGCAAAGCCTGAAAGAGTTAAGTTGAACAGCCTCTTTCAAAAGTGTTTTTATGGCCTTGTTAGTTTTCTTCTGTTTTTTCTACTCCTCATTTCTCATTTGTAATACTTCTGAAGTAGTGTCCAAACAATAACTGAGGAGCTTTTTCTTTAACTTTGCTGCTGAAATTTCATGCTTTGTTTTGCTACTTTTCCTCCTTCTGTTTGTTGCTACTACTGTAGTAGGCATTGCTGTTGGTTGAAAATGCTTATGCAGATCCCCTTGGCATACTTAATTCTTGGTTTGTCAGGAAGCTCCACTCAGGTTATTTTAATGAACAAGAATTGGGACAAAGGCCTCTCTATTTTCTTAGTAGGAACTAAAATAAGAATAATGGTCTTGAGAGAACAGTAGCTTAAAAAGCTGGCAGAAGATCAGGAATAGCAGAGGAAATCATCACACCTTGCTGATTCTAATATGAATTGAGTTTTACTTTCTTAGTATCATAGTCAAAAGACCACAACCTCTGTTGTAGAATTTTACAAACTTACAAGCTGTACAAAATTCATCTCGGTCTTGTATAACAGTAGTGGAATTGGACAAATACTTGCTAGTTAACATGACATATATGTTGCTGTCTTCATTTTTTGCCAAGTCTCATTTGATCTTCCATCTTCCCTGCTCCTTGTCATCTTCTCACATGGTACAGTTCATGAGAATGTTTGCTGTTTCTCCTCTGCTGGTATGTCACAAGTGATCTTTTACTGTGTACAGCCTCTCTTGTGGACTCATTTCCCCTGCCATATCTGCAGAGTTGGTATGTTTGTTAAAATTGACTAAACTCTCATTCCTCTGGATTTCTTGAAGCTTATAACCTCCAATGGCAGATTTCCTTGTCCACGTGAGGTTCATTTTTATTTCTTGAGCAATACTGAGAATTTTGCACTTAGTAAACAACACCTGAAAGACACTTTGCCTTACAGAAATCTGTTCAGTTGATGTACAAATTATTTTGGATAAATTTCCTACAACAGGTGCTTTTCTAATGGCTACTGTTTTGTTATATGGAAGGTGCATAGACATACAGAAGTTCTGATTGGTTCAATGTGATGCATTTGAAAAAGCATAAACAACATGTATTTCAAAATGGAGGGTTCTTGAGCAATGTCTCTATCACCTCATTTTCAGGATGGTGATGTACATGAAACATTCAGTTGCTGTGGGGGAAATTTCCTACCATTAATAGAATTCCTGCTTTTCAACAGTTTATTTTGATGCAATAGCCATTTAAATATTTGCAGATAAAGTAGTATGAGGTTTTTTTCAAAGTACATGTTCTTACTCAGACCATCTCCTGCCCTGTATCAGTACTTCTGAAGGTAGTCAGGAGGGGAAGAGGCAGAAAACCAGGAGGGTAGCTGGGGTGAAATGGCTCAAGCAGCAGTTAACACACAGGAAGGTGAAATGGTAATCCTGTCCCTACTATACCCCTTCTTCTGCTCCTTAAAATTTGTTCTGCCAGGAGCATGGATGTTCCAGCCAAAGGTGTTTTCAGAAATAATATGCAATATTGCAATTGTGCTTTATTGATTGGGAATTGCCGTGTTTAATGGTGGGAAAATGAGATTTCTCCCTTGCTTAAAGCATGAGAGACTGTCTTGTCTTTTCATATTGAATAGTAAACACAACAGCAGAGAAGGTATTTCCTGTGTGAATGTTAAATACAAGTGAATACAAATACAAAAGAGTGGTTCATCTGGAAATACTACAGAAATCAGTTTCTGGCTGCTCTGTATTGAAAACATGCTGATACATGCAAATACACACGAAAATGAGCATGCCATGAGAATAATTTCATCAGCTGCTGTGCTCAAGTTGTCCCAAGAGGTCAGAGCAGGTAGTTTTAAAAGAAAATTTTATCTAGTAATTCTCAGATGTGGAATGATTACTCTTTGTTTTACATGCATATATCTACAAAAGGTAGAGACAATTAACAAGTTGGGATTAAGATTTTCAAAGCAAGTTAGTTTTGAAGGTACTTCTGTGCTGTGTTATATTCCAATCTATTTCTTCTTTTCCAGTTTGGCAGAAGCCCCTGCTTGACAGAGTTACTTTGCTGATGTTATTTTAGGTATGAAAAAGCTGCAGTGTGACATGGATTAACTAGAATGTGTTAGAGCAGAGTGGAAAAGTAAATAATAAAAATGATATCGGTTTAATACTCAGTTCAACAATGCAGCTATAACTGTATTGTAATTAGCTCAAATGAAAATAAATCTCTACTATATCTTCAGTTTATTTGAAATACTATGTCACCTGCAGTAGAGTGCTGCATGAGCTTTGATTTGGAGAAGATTCATTTGAGCAGTAAAAAGAGTTACTTTTTCAACTAGAGTTGCAAAAGTAATTTATCTGACAGTAAGGTGCCACTATGTATGAATGTCTAGTCTCTTCTGTATGTTTATAGGACTTTTCCCAGAGCATTATTATGTGCCTGCTGTGATCAGCAGAATTTTGAGCAGCTCTTAAACACACAAGTGCAAGGTGGTTTTAATAGAAAAAAACCCTATGTGTTTTACAGTGATAATTTACTACTGTACCTATTCTAATTAGTTTATTTTCCTTGGATGTAGCCATTTTAGTGAGTTACTGTTGGTTGTTTAATGAAGTCTAATTTTTCATTTGTTTTAATTAGTTAATTGAGCAATCAGTACAGTACCTTGGTGTAGCAGCCTGTTTATAGGATAGTAAGTAGGATCAGATCATGCAAATGCCTGCCTCTGGGCTCTGGCAACAGGTTTAAAATTGCATTAGAATATTTTGCCTTTGTAGAATTCTTTCACCAGATGGTAGCATTTGATTTCCTGTTGAATAGTCTGTAACACCCAAATGTAGTTGTATTACATTCTTTTAGAAGCAGTACTACTTAGGTAAACATAAGTGGGAGGATAGTGTGTCAACTTTCAACTTAGTTGTTTCCTATACTCAATGTTTTATGCAGATAATTTTTTTGAGAAAAAGATGTCATTCAACATTTTCCAAAAGGAGGAATAATAGTGCAGAAAAAAAGTTACAGAAATGTTGGTGAGCGGTTTCCTTGGAATCTAGGCAGTGATTTGTCTTGCTAGTTGTTTGAAGACTAGTTCTAGTGTTTAGCCAGTGGTGAATGTGTCAAGTACTCTTGCTGATAATTAAGGCAAGGTCTATTACTGCATTCCAATTATGAAGAAATAAAATCTGACATTTGAAGGAATAGCTATTGAGTTTACCAGCTTCAGGCAAAGGCTTATTTTATTACTGTTGTTCTCCTGCTCAACAGAGAGGAAAACTCCAGTACTAGGTTTGTGAGGTTTTTCTATGTAGAAAGAGAAAAGGCCTGCTGGATTCCCACTTAACCTTTGTGAATTCTCTTCTTCATTTTGGAGATGTCTTAATTGTGGAGACCAAAATGATCCAGCAACTTAAAATCAATTAATATATGTTGAGTACATATATACAAATGCAAATGTGGATGATAACTTCTTTTGTCTCTTTTTTTGGAAGCATCATTCAGGTTAATCCTTGTGTCTGGTGGTGTTGCTATCAAATTTGTTGCCTTAGAGCTTTTAGCCTGGGCATGAGTCTCTTTGCTTTCATTGTTTTCAGAAACGGTGTGCTCTTAGCAGTGTGGTGGACTGCATGTAGATTGGATTTCGTTTGGATGCATATTGGGGAAAAAAATTTGCTCCCACTGATAGTTTCTGTTCACCGTAAAATGCTGGTCTGTAAACCGGCTTGTTCAGGAATAGGCTTCAAGGCAATGGCACAATACATCAGATGGGGGTGTAAATAATAGAGCAGGTAATGCCTGGTAGGTTTTGATATCCAATTTCAATGTGCTCCCTGCCAGAGTCCCAGCTGACAGAGATGGAGTGGTGCTAAACCCAAATGTTACAACTGGTTTTATGTCACTACTCATCCACAAGACTGTATTTATTAAAATTAATTGTCCCATTAATAACTGACTCACTTGTATTTAGATTGCTTTCATCCAGTGGCATCTTAGATGCTTGCAAAACCTCAGGTACTTTTCTTAAACTTGCATTTCCTGGTGGTGGCTGAATTCAATCACTGCTCTGTCCTTCAAGTGGATTTTTTCAGCTTGTGACATTCCCCAGTCATAATTTATTAATAAAGTATGAAGTTGCCTTAAGAATATGTAAGAATGCAAAAAGCCCTGTCAGTGAACAAAGCAGAAGAGTCTGGATGTGAACTGGGGAGGTTGGATTCTAACTTTTGCTGAAATTTTGGCAGTAATTTTAGGGTTTATTTCTCATGCAACATGGTTATGTCCAGAGACCTGACCATGCTACTTGGGGTGTAAAAGACAGCCTTGTTTTTAGTGGTTGTGTGACATATTGTTTAACTACTATTTTGAACTAGCATTTTAAAAGCAAATGATAGGTGTGTGAAGAAATGAAGGCTTGGTTATATCCAGAAATAAACTCAGCTGTTTAGCAACGATGCCCATGATTGCAGTTGAATCCAGAGGTCAGGTTTGGCTGGAAAAAAATTCCTTTTTCAGTATCATAAAATAAAGAAAAAATGGCCAACAGCCAGTTGTGAGTGAATACAGATGTTGTTTACAGGATTTAGTGTATAGTGAATGGCAACACATGATAAAGATGCTGTTTTGTAGAGTTCATGGGCTGTGGCGAAAGGCTGGAAGTAAATAGAAGTAAATGTGATACTGGAGGTTTTAGAACATAACTTTCTGTCTGCAGTTGAAAGAAGTTACTATGTTCTGTACATGGGAGGAAAGTAAATCACAAGTTTTCCTGTAATTTCACAATAAAGTTGCCAAGGAATAACACAGCTTGCTGTTAACCAAGACCAGCAGCATTCTCAAAGAGATCACAGCCAGCCTTTCCCTTCCCTTCAAACTTTTCTAACCTGTCCTTGGAGGCAGTAAAAAGCAGGTCATGTGCAGCATGTGCTGATAGATCTTCTCAGGGGCAAGAATGTCCTTTTGTGCCCGTAGCTATACAGCTTTCTGGTGGGCCAATCACTCTTTTTCCTTGCTGCTGCTTATGGCAAAGGGATCTGCAGCCTTCATTGTTTGTGAGAAATTTTGGATCTTCTTGTTCCTTCAGATATGGGAAAAGAAAAATGTGGGATGCTTTACTGAGCTTTCCCTAGACTTCTGGAGTTTGCTGCCAGTGTTTTCTTTGCTGCTTGGCAGGCTTATTTCTTTCATGCTGAGAGAGGCAAGTTACACCTTGGTGGTATGAGATCACAAATTTTGGAATCACTAAAACATGACAGTTTAGTATGTGAATGAGTTTTGGAGGGGAGTAAGGAACAGCCAGGAGAAGTGAGCCTTTTAAGCTAAGTGGATTCTATTCTTATTAGGGTAAGGACTATAAAGTAGGTTTAAAAGAAACCAAAACCAAACCAACAACAACAACAAAAAACCATAAAAAAAGGGACCAATTCAGCATATTTAAAATGGCACCATTAGCCATTCAGAGTGTGCCAGCCTTGGCAACTTTCCTGGTTAGCTCAATGAGTATTGCATGCAGTCAGATACTCCCTTTTAATTTGGAGCTTATTTAGCTGTATAACTTGAGGAGTATAAGGTTTGAATGTCTTGGCCTTTACATCTTTTTCACTTGCAGAACAAAATTATTTCCAAACAATTTTCATGTAATTTTTTAATAGAAAATAAAGTTCCTTAAGAGGAAGACCTGTAATGTTTCAGTAGCAGGAGGGTCAGCCTTTAAAAGACTTACAAGATGATGAATTGAGACTAAATGTATTTGTGGGTTATTTGAAAGCCATATGCTCAGCCACACAAAAAGAGTGAACACATTCAATTGTCTCAAATGCCAAGAGACTGGATTTCTGCTCACATGCCTCAACATGTGCTGTAGCAAAATTACAAATATTTGTACACCTGATCAAGTACAGACAAGTATCCATCAGTCATATGACCCACTGCATGCACATACAGATATATGTGTGTGTCTTTACATGCGTATCCATATATGTGTATATACACACTCCTAGTATAGCCTTAGCTTTGAATCTGTCTTGCAGTTCTAATTTGATCATGAGATAGACTCCCTTCTTGGTTCACAAGTTAGGGAAGCTGGATAAAGAGCTTCAGGGAGCAGTGTGTGGATCCCATAAAAATGGTACTGGTCTTCAGTCTTCTCCATGCTGAAGTTCAGGGGGTGTCCTCTGTGGGCTAAGTGAGTTGGAGAAAGGCTGGTTCCAGTCTGCAGCGGCTGTTTCCTTTCATGCTGAATAATAGAAATAAACATAATAAACTGAAGTCTGTGTAGTCAACCCTGATGGTTTATTCAATTTGTATATGAAATGTTTTTTGATTAATTTTAGTTTTATTTTTTCTTATAGGAAATACTGGATAGATCCCACAATGGAAGACGGGAAGCCCGTCTGGGCTCCACACCCAACTGATGGGTTTCAGATGGGGATGATTGTGGACATTGGTCCTGACAACTTAACTATTGAGCCTTTGAATCAGAAAGGCAAGGTAAGTGTCTCACAAACAAAGGAAAAGAGAGAAAACACAAGAAACCACTGACCTTACCTGTAGGCCAGGTCTTTGCCACTATCTTCAACTGCACACAGCCTGAAGGAATGGAAAAAGTTTTCTGTTCTAAGTTTGGCTAAGGATCTTTGTTCAGCTTTAGCTTGTACTGCAATGGACCCCTCACCCTGATGAGAAGTACATACTTTGTCAGTTTTCTGCATGTGCATTGAGAACATACTCATGAAAGAGGGGAGGTTTGAATCTCTGTAGTCATTTGATTCAGTACTGAATGCTTTATTTTTCTCAATTAGACACTGATTAAGAGCCTGCTGTTGAGATTAGCTTCTCTCTTTTTCCTTACATTCATAGGAATGAATGTAAGGTCCAGGTCCTACAGGGTGTGCTGGGCCCTTGCTAAGATTAGATACCATTAGACTGATGAAAACTGAGAGATGAATCCTCTTAACTCAAGTACCTTGGGAAGTAATATGATGTCAAACAAAGGTCCTGTGGAATTGCTACATCTAATTAAAGTCAAAATAAATGCAACTTTTAAAATGAAGACCTAATTCATCTTAATTAGTGTGTTCCAATGGCTTGATTTATCATGACATCTTTCAGACTCAGTATGTTGTAACTAAATGTCAGTTTTTACAGGAAGCACCTTGTAGCTGTCAATTATCCTAATTCAAATGGTCAGATTCCTGGGTTGTACTAACTAGAATAAGATTAACACTGCCTTAAAAGTTGTGATTTCAGTCTTTTTGGATAAATTTTCGTGCCATTTCTAATAGTTTTGTTTTTTCTTTACATTCAAGGATGTAAAAAAGACAATAATGTTGTAACTTCTTTTTTTATGTCAGCAGTAGGAGGAATGCTTTGTCGCAGGTCAAAAGGTTATGCAGCAGCCCTTCCTTTTGGGGGAATGTTTATAGGCTTTCTTTTTTGTGCATCTTGGGGAGGAAGTTGATTTTACCTTCCTTAGAAATACAGAGCAAGTGTAACATCTGATTTTTGAGTGAGAGAGATAATGTCTCTAGGTTTAGTAGTAGTATTCATTTGTCAGTTTGAGGAGGAGCAAGATTATTCAGACAAGGACATTAAATATTCCAAATCTATGGCTAATATTAAAATGACTTAAATAAATTTCACCCCCACTGCTGTTTCTGTTTATATTCCCCAGTGATCCTGATGCCATAAAGAACAAAAGCCTTTACACTGAAACAGAAACAATAATAAAGATATTTCTGAGTCACTATTTATTTCTAACATGTGCTCCTTTCAGGGACCATATATAATTAAAAAACCCCAACAAAACAACAAAAAATGATCCTAAAATACAAATAGTTTGTTTCATGATTTTCTCAACAACAACAAAAAAATCTCTTTTGTCTAGGGAGTTTGTTATTCTGCCGATGGCTGTTTTGAATTAAGCAGATCAATTAAGACCCTAATGTTCATTCATCTAAGGGAAAAAACACTTCACAGTCTAAATGCTGTGAAGATTATGGTCCTGTATTTTTAACTATCAAACTTAATTAATTAACCTTATATTAATAAAGATGGAGTAAAAGGTATTCTTGATTACTTTCTCAGTCTTTTCAAGATGTCATTGATTAGAGAAACATTTCTCATTGCATTTTGACTTTTTAAGATGACTCTATCCTTGTGCACTTAGGCCATTCATTTGAAGCAGTCAGCATTAATACTCATTATCACTTTGTTTTCTTAAAATGGTAGTTCAGAAGCGCTCGTCAGCAAGAATGCATGAGCCAGCAGCTCCGGAGTTGCCCATGATAATTACAGGGAGGAGAGGAGTAACCTGATCTTGTAAACATATCCGGGCAGTGTAACTTATTATTATTTTTTAATCTGGGTCATTACCATGTCATATGTATTCTCTGTAGGCACTGGTAGCTTACCAGAGGTCACAGTCTGAAAAGGAAATGTGTATGCATGTGTTTGATTATTGCCTTTTATGACACTGTTGTCAGTAACTGCAGTATATGCTGCAAGGCAGCAATTTCACCATGTCTTAAACGCCTCCCTCCCATCCCCACCTGCAGCCAGCTCTGGAACTGCAGAGTGGCACCCTCCCAGCTCTGCCTGCCGAGCTGTGCGTGACACCCCATACAAGGTCAGAGAACAGATCCAACTTGAAGAAGTGGAAAGTCTTCAGGATGGCAGCAAGCAGTGGAAGCAGGGCAGAGGAGCTGGGGCCATTGTGGTTGCAGGTTGCTTCACCTTATGAAAACAAGTTACCCTGTCCAGACTCTGTGAGGATCCAAAATACTAGTTCACTTAAAGCCAGCAGTAGCAGTTTTGGGCACCACAGCCCATCCCCAAGTGCTTACAGTTCTGTGCAGAGGCTGTATGTCTAAGGGAGGTGAGGATCTGAGTCACCCAGCCTGCCCTGCACAAAGAACAGTACTGCGAGCCGCAGGAGCCTTTTACTGGAACAGAGGATGCATGTGTTACATAATGGGAACTTCTTCCCAACAAGTAGATCATTGGCTTGCAAGGCTTATAAGTGCCAGGACTGGAAAAAAAGCCAGAGAAACTGGAGAGTGCTTTGCTAATGAGCACAGTCCCACCTAGCGCTGGAGTCCTGCCCTGAGAATGGGCTCCAAACTGGATTGGTGGTACCAGAGCTGGCAGCCCTGGCCCATGGCCCACCAGCAGTCACATGCTGGTGGTACAAGGAAGGAGGCAGGTAGAAAGGGAACCACCTGTTAAACTCAACTGGTATTACACTTTCATTTCTCCTTAAAGTGTTCCTCTGAATGCACTGGGATTCCTAATCTTGGATCCTGTTGCATATATCTTTTTGTTCTTTGAGGCTAAACAAGGAGAAGGCAGATGATAGTGAAATTGCCAAATGGGGAATTTACTGTTTTACTGGAGGTAGCAAATGTAAATAAAGTGATTAGGAAGAGATGCACTGGAAGGGCTTGCACCCTGAGATGCCATTCTGGAAACCCATGCCTAGGGGCACTGAGGAGTAGGGGGCAGACACTTCTTAGAGCATCAGCAGTCATGAGTTTCTGGCAATCATTGGGAAAGTGTGAGGTGCTGCAGGCACTCGCTGACACCCCTCCTGCCATTGACTGAGAGACACCTTGTGGCTCTGTGCCACTTCTGAAGGGTCATGGAAGGCTTTATGGGCCACCTGCTCTGGTATGCTGTTAATGACCAGAAAGGTATTCTTCCCAGCTAAGTATAAAGGAATAAATGTACTTTGAAAGTAAGGATCAAAATGTTCAAAGTTCAATGCTTCAAGCTAAGGTGGTTTTTTTTTGTGGGTTTTTTTGTGGTGTTTTTTTTTTGTGTTTTTTTTTTTTTTTTTTTTTTTTTTTTTTTTTTTTTTTTTTGTTTTTTTGTTTTTGTTTTTGTTTTTGTTTAAACAGTGAGCGCAACTTGCTTGCACAAGTGAGATATGCTCTTGTCTGTCTTGCACATGGTTTGTACTGCTGTGGGTTGGCTTGTGAAGCACAGCTGAGAGCAGGGATGTCTCCTGTCTGTATCTGCAAGGTATAAGGGAAGGCATGGTTACACGTATTAGATTACATGGTAGAAAGATCGTGCTTGAATGGAAAGATATCTTTTTTCACTCATCTAGTTTCTGGGAGAATGGTTAAGATTGCCACTGGATTTCAAGGGTTGCTTCATTACAAAGATACAAAAAACCACTTCAGAATGCCCTAAACGTTGTTTTGCTTCCTAAGACCACTTTATTGTCTCATAAGATTAATACACTCTCCACTTTCTTAGAACAAACTTGTCCTAAGCTATGATTAATGCAAAAGTCTTCCCTCAAGTATCTGAAGGGGTTTTGACTTAAAATAATTGTTTGAAAAAAATTAAAAATAGGACCATATAGTAAAGAATTTCTTTGGATATTTTCTTATTGATAGATCTAGGATACTTTGCTCATTTTCTGTTTAAAATATTAGATTTGAATACTCAGAGCTCTGTACATTTAGCTATCATACTTACCTACATAACAAGTACCTTACTTTACATAAAGCAGTTTTCAAGCTGTGACATACAGCAGTGAATTTTTTTGTTTACATAGTTGAAACTATACCTATGTTCTTATCTAAAAAAGTCCAGCAGAAAAAACATTAGCTTTCCGATAGGACATGATACAGCATGAATTCTCTAAATTCTTTTATTGTTTTTTCTTTAAATTTATCTTGAATCAGAAGGCTGAGTGGTGAGGATGTTGAAAAAGACTTCTGGGATAGTTCTAGCATGGCTGCCTTTAGCTCCAGAAATGTTAAAGTATCAGAAGTTTTTGAAGAGTCTCACAGAATAGCTGGGAATTGTGTTCATTCTCTCCTGTCTTTGTTAGTGGTTAATGGGTTTACACATCAGCAGACAAGAACAAGAAATGAAGTTACATTTTTGTGAAGCTGGTCATATAATTTTTAAACTTTCCCACTGTTTCATGCACAGGGAACTGATCATGTGGGGAACTGTTGCATTCAAATACATCTTTACCAAACAAGATTTACCTTTACTGCTGACAAACTTGTAGAGAAAATTATGATGATAATATGTAGTTATGGTGATACTGTGAGAGGGAGGAAAGGGTGTGGTGAACCTCTGCCCTGCTAAAACTCTGAATAGCAGCAGGCATCTTTCTGAGGTCAGTAAAGATGTTGAAGGCTTCCATGGCCCTCACAAACTCTGAGAAAGGATATTTTGGAGGAAGATGGTGTGATGGATGTTCAGATGTTCCAACGTCATCGAGCAGCTTTGTTTCCCTTAGGAAAACATCTTGTACATATTTTTCTGCATTAGGTCCTGATAAGGGGATGACAAAATATATTTTATTATGGCTACAAATTGCATACTTTATGATAACTTGGTAAGGAAGGGATATTGTAGATTTATTGTTTTCCATCTGGCAGCAATTAGTTCTGCTCTGAGACATTTTTAACCCTTCCCACTTCAAAGAGAGTTGGCTGTTTGTGGCTGTTAATGATGGTGTAAAGCCCTAGGACCTCTCATACTGTTGTGCTCAAGCAAATACGAAACAAGTTGCTGTCTTCCTCCTAAATTTCCCTGTGAGATGTTTCTCATGGGACTACCTTGCTGAGTACAATGTTAAAAAAGCAAACACATTTGTTTATTAAGTTCATTCTTTAGATTCAGTTGGTTGCCTTTTCAAATATTGGACTAGAGTTCTTGTCTCCATTTCCATGGGGAAAAGGAGCCTGTGCCTGCAGTGGCATGGTGGCTGTCATGTTTAATTGGTACAACAGGGGTTTTGTTCATTCATCGCTAGCTCAAACAAGCTGTTACTACAGTAAACAACAAAAAAATATAATTAAAAAATCTCCTCTGTAGTGTAGTTATTTTTGTGCAGATGCTGTAATGCATGTGTGCTTGGATGTTTTCCCTTCCTTTTTACAGCAATATAAATTATGATTTCTGGAGATGAAAAAAGAAACAAAGTTTCTTTTGTTATGAATTTTTCCAGTTGGATGTGAACATTTGATAAATGGTCGTTTTGTATAACTGGAATACAAAGGTTGAAGGAAGGTCTTGTTTTACTTTAGTATTGATTTATTGAAGAAAAAACCCAATAAACAAGAACCAAAGCTACAGTATTTGGTGATACAGAGGATGTTATGTATTGAACATTAATATTTTAAGTAGGAATATTTTAAAACAGCATATCATAATGACAGCACAGTCATTTGACTGAACTAATGATTTGCATTTTATTCTTCCTACTTTACAAAACTGAGAAAATTGTGTCATTTATAATGCTGTTATCTTTGCAGTACTTTTTTTAGTCTTATTTTTTGTATTGCACAGTATGACATGCAATTTTTGACCTGAGAATCAAATATTATTGCACTAAAATATATATTACAGTGAATTAATTTTTATAATATGGTGTAGTAATGTAAATGCAGCAGCTTTTTGTCTGCATCTAGTAACTCAGTAAAATTTCCAATTCTGAAGTATAAAACTGGTGACTTCATTTGAAATCATGCACAATTACAGTGCACTCACTTGTATTGATTGCATGAGATGTCTTTGAACTGTATTTCTATTTTATGGAATTCTGACAATGTTAATGTTTCTTACCTAACAGACTTTCCAGGCAGCTATCAATCAAGTGTTTCCTGCAGAGGAGGATAGCAAAAAGGATGTGGAAGATAACTGTAAGTTATGAATTTGAAAATAAATCACACATTTGAAAAAAATATCTTCAATGAAATGAATATTGTTTCCTTACGAGCTTCCTGTTTCTTCCTTGTTGTCTTTGTTCGAATTTATGTATGACCTTTGCTAGTCCTTTAAACTTCATAAAGGAAGCCCATTTAAAATATAATTTATTGTAGGGTTTAGTTTTAATTTGAACACTTTAAAGGAATGGATAATTATGTAACTCCCATATAGAACTGTTGCCTGACTTCAGAAATACTCCATTCAGCATTATGGGTGTGACTGTACTTTTTATAGTATGGCAAAAGACTCAGTGTCTTTATCAGCACCTGCCTTTGTTCAGCATTTTCCTGCATTTACAGAATTTCTCAGATTAGCATTCCTGTGGAAGTAGAGGTAATGAAAAATAAGTTTTAAGATTACTTCGCAAAACTGGGGATGGGAATCTGGACCTATCAGGGCCATTCAAAATAGATAGACTTGAACTGGATACAGGAGTGCTGGTGGAGAAGGAGTTTTGAGGTGAGCTTGTGTAATAAACGTCACTGTGTGTCTGCAGGACTTTTATTTTTAAAATATTTTATAGTTAGGTGGATGGAAACAGTTGTCAAATCTGGGGAGAGAACACTGAGAAAGCTGAGTGAGTGCTGTTATCAGCTTGTAGACAGCTGTTAAATATTTTGCTGTTGCTGCACTCTATGAGCAAATCACAGAGCCTCTCCTGTCTTGAATGCTGATGAAGGCAAGTCTTTTAAACATTTCCTATAGTGTTTACTGCTTGGTGAAAATACTCAAGACTTTGTAAATAGTGGGCAAAAATATCTTCTATTGTTCTTTATTTAAAGGAGAGACTAGAGGTCTGGTCTAGGTGATGTAACCTCAATTCCTGTCCTGGAATATTTACATCCCGTGACAGGAAATGCAGCTGTTACAGCTTCTCCATAAGAAACAAAAAGATGAGATCTGAGTCTTACGATCTGACTTAGATGGTGCAGTGTCGTTAGAACCAAGCTGGTAGCCTTGCTTCCAGCTGCTTATATTTTTGCAAAAAGGATGTGGGTTCAAACTTTTCAAAGCTGTTACCTATTTTCTCTGTACATGGTGATGGTTAGGGAAATGCACTTAATCTGTGCATTTGTCCCAAGATTTTACTGGGACATCCTGACACCTCTGTGTCCTAGTCAGGAAATTGAAATCTGGAATGAGATTATGGAAATAATTTAAGATTCCAACAGAATACTATTCAACTAAGTTAGTCAGAGAAGATATCTTCTTTGGCTCCTTGAGACGATAAAGCTTAAAAATACTTTGTTCAGTAATCCTTTCTGTATCAAATGTTATTTTAATTTTCATAATATATTCTAACTTGCTGCTCACAGGTTCATTTGCAGGATGTGTGAATCCCAAATTCAATTTCCTTCTCTGTCAGAGAGTATTTGTGTTGGTTATCATTGATTTTTAAGAAAAAAACCTATATTGAGCTTATAACACTGTTCTAAAAAATCATGAAAGGTGGATGTAAGGACAGGGTATTGGATAAGACTGTTAAAAAAACCCCAGTTCTACAGATGCAGAGCCTTGCAATTACATAATAAAATAATTTTCAGTAGAAACCCTGCTTCGTGGTCTGTGCAGAGCCACTGTGAGTAAATTTGGCATTAACATTTCCTGCTTTTAGTGCCTCACTTCAATTTTGTGAACTTTGTTTGCATGTAAGTAAATATATGGACAACTAAATGCACATATATGCAATGATTATATTTAGACATGAGCCGTAGGAATATTCAGAATTCTCTCTCTCCAGTGACTTCCTTTGCCTTTGGATATGGATCCTTCTTCTAAAGGATATATTCTAAAGAAGATGCATTTTGAATTTGCTGGTATAAGCCTTAGTTTGCATGTCTTGAGGTGATGGCATTCTCTTGGGGAGCAAGCTCCCTACTGAGTCTGCAGGTATAGCTGCTTTAATTGCAGTGAGAGCACTGGGGACACAATGAAACTTGGGGTCATTTGCTTTTTAGATAAGGAACCTAATAAAACGTTGATGATTAACTGCTTCCTTTAAAATATTGCAAAATCTGAGAGGTTCCTACAAAGACATGATGAAGGGTGTTGATAGACAATTACATGTAATAGTTTCTCATCTCAATAATGAGGATCCAAATGACTTCAAATTCAAGTCTGCTAAATTTTTACCCCACTGTCCACTCCCAGGCACATAGCGGGGCAGAAGGAGACTTCCAACTTACATTAGAGCAAGCAGGAGTTTCTGTTTGTGACCCATTTCCTTTTAATGTCTCTTTCTCTTGGGATGACCCCAATAAAAGAGGTGAAGGCAGACCTGCAATTTGTGGTCCCAGTGCCATTTTCTCAGCCATGTGAACTGAGAATGCCTGGGGAGGGGAAGATGAGTCTTGCTGTGCAGCACAGGGTGTCTGTGCTCGGTTGCCCCAGCTACCAGTGACTGTGGGGTTGTGGGGGAATGTGTGTCTGCTGTGGTGGCAGAGGAGGAACTGTGGTGGGGGGGGGCCAGCCTGCTGTTTCATGAAGGAATTGTGTACAGCCACAATTTCAAGGCTGTTACAATCCAAAGAGAGAGTTTACCTAGGGTAAAGCTAAAGCGTGCCTTGTGTGCCTCTGCCGACAAAGGAATGTGAGTACAAGCAATTTTGTGGAGGAAGGTGGTTCTGAACAAACCAGAAGCTACGAGGTCCTTTGAGAAGTGTGAATATTCCAGATATTTGAAACAAAGCTGTATTTAGTCATGTAATGGAGGGAAGGGCTCTTATTCAGCTGAGCTACGCCAGCCAAAGGCAGGCTGCAATTGGCTGGTGAACTTGACTTTGTTTCAGGCCAGTCTAGTGAAAGTAAGTAGCAGATAGAGCCACAGCCACTCCTCAGTCCACTACAGGAGGAAGGGTAAAAGATGGAAAACAAAACCACAGATGTTTTTGAGAAGCTCCCATTTTCCTTTGCCAGTATATTTTGGTTCAGCAGGAGTGCTGAAAGAGATGTTAAGAGCTGCTTACTGAACTTCAGGTATCCTTGCAGGGCAAGGTGGCTGGGGAGGCTGGCTTTAGGTCATACAAACTGGCAGCTCTTTTTGCACATTTGTGTAAATAAGTTAGACTACTTTTTTGCTGCTGCAGCCCTCAAGAAAGGGTGTCAGTTCAACATAAAACAACTTTGTTGGTCATTATAGATGAGAGGTGTGTGTGTGACCCTTGTGTGAGGTGCAAGGTAGCAGTTACTGTTACAGAATCACAGATCCAATTAGGTTGGAAAAGAGCTCTGAGATCCCTGAGTCCCACCTCTGACCTAACACCACCGTGTCAACTAGACTGTGGCATTAAGTGCCATTTCCAGTCTTTCCTTAAAAAGAAAAGACATTAACAATGCAGTGCTTACTCCATCCACAGTAGTTGGATGTATACAAGTTTTTATACTGTATTACTCATGTAAGGTGTATACTAGCAGTCTGTCAGTTGTCGCTACACAAAATAGTGTTGTACATTTGATTTTAAGCAGTGAGATAAAAAGGATTGAGCATATTTGAAAATGGAGGCTGTGTAATGAGTAATGCCCTCATTTGGTTTAGGGATAATATTTTTAAGTGTTACAGTGGGAACTGGAAATTACCTCTGTAATTAAGACTGCTACACTTTCCAGTGGTTTATAGCTGAAAACAAGGACCAGCTTTGCCAGAACGTGAACCCGTACAGTCTGAAGTTTCTGTGGGTGCCACCACCCTGTAACATTTCACCAGTTATGGAATCACACAATGTTCTGATCTGGAAAGGACCCACAATGATCATTGAGTCCAGCTCTTAAATGAATAATAGCCCATACAGGGATTAAACCTACAACATTGGTCTTAGTAGCACCATGCCCTAACCAGCTGAGCTGATCTCAGGGTCAGATGTTTTATGTTAAAGAACAAAGGAGAAAAACACAGCTAGGTTTTGATGTGTTAGCATTTTTTTCCCCCAAACCGTTTCTCTGAGGATGCCTAGTACTCATAAAATTCAGAATTGAAGAAGGGAAGTCTGGGTTAGTGCCTGGTGTTGTGATGCTGCTGTTGCTGCCTCTAGATCCAGATTAGATGTTTATATTCATCAATTCAAAAATCACCAGGAGCCAGCTGTTACTCCAAATGTCAGTTGGGTGGCATTACCCTGGGGACACTGGCTGAGATTGGAGAAGGGAGCTGGAAGGGAGGAAACAGTCATTGGTAGGGATTTTGGTATGCACCAGTTTCTGTGCTTTAGAGGCTGGTGTGAAGGCAGATGCACCATGTTTGACTGACTGATTGAAGGAGCTTACACTGAGCAGAGCCTGTACTTGTGGCTCCTGCAGTCCGACTCTTTGTTCAGCAGCTTTCTGTAACTCCAATTGTACAGTTAAGAGCAGGTCTGTGGTTTTTAAAATGTATATTGAGTCAGTACTCCTGCCTCAATCCTATCATTTCTGTACAACTGAATGCCTCAATGCATTCAATTATAAAAAAATGATAGGATTAAACTGTAAACAAAGAGAGGGAAAGAAAATTCTCCTTAATTCAAGATTTAGTTTTTTGTCTGTACTTAAAAGTAGTCCTGAGCTCTTAATGGTATGTGATTATTTTTTACTTCAGGTTCCCTGATGTATTTAAATGAAGCCACTCTCCTTCACAATATCAAAGTTCGGTACAGTAAGGACAGAATTTACGTAAGTATTGTGTGTCATGACAACCAGTCTAATAGAGATGTCCTTTCAAAAATTCACCAAGTGTTTTCACTTCTGATTTTTTTTCCTATAACAGAACTGCTACCATGGAAAGGTCAAGGTTGTAGGCCTTTTTTTCCTTACACTATACTTTTAGATAAGAATCCCATCTGATTTTTAGCAGGCAGAGCAATAGGTTTTTCTCTACATGACTGTTTGTGTGCAACCATAGACAGCTTTGTATCACAAATGTTCCTATAGGTAACTTATTTCACTGTTAACAAAGATGGTTTTCTTTCTTCATTATTTTTGAACGAAGCAAACAGGTGCCGTCTTTGACACCTCCTAGCTCAGATGTCCATCTTAATCTTTTATATTGCTATCAAATTGCCTAATTGTACTTAATGAATTCTGACTAAATTACATTTTGTCCTTGCCATCTGCCAAGACACTGACAGCTGTGACAGAAGATAAGAGTTTTCTTTCTTTCTTTCTTATTTTTTTTTTCCTAATAGAAAGCTGGCTAAGGATAATACAGAACAGTTCTATATATTTTTAAGTGTCTGTGGTAGCATATATTGTAAAATTAATTTAGCTAAACACTTTTATATAAATGTAAAAAGAAAGTATAATTGTTTTCTTCTGTTGTAGTTAATTTACATAGCTTTAAATTTTTTATGGCTCAAGATCAAGCACCAGATTTAAAATAAATAAATAAAAATGGCCATTTGAATGCTGTTCTGGAAAAATAATCCTTAAAGAAACCCAACCAAACAATAAAACCCCCCAAGGAAATAAAATTCTGAATATGAGCTGATCGTGGGGTAGGATAGTATTTTTGTTCATAAAGCCTTTCTTCTGTGTGAACAAGTGTTACTAATATGTTGTCCAGAACATGTGTATTTTCTGAAGGAAATTAAAAAAAAGACTTTTTTTTTTTTTAGTTTATAATTTAGCTACATTTCCCTTGTAAACAGTTTTATGCCTTTTTAAAAATCCTGGTTAACAATATTTATCTTGTTATTAAAAGGAAAATTAATACTAGTACTTGCAACTCTTTAAGAAAAATTTTCCTTCAGTGGAATAATTGCTGAAAACAGAACTATCTAAGAAATGTCATATATTGTGTGATCCAGCCTTCTATTAATGTATCACACAATAGTGTCCAAATTTCAGTTTTCTAGGGACATTCTCAGTAACAACAAAGCAAATAAGTTATTCAAGCTGAAGGTTTTTTCAGGTCTTTTTCTCATTTTCTTCAGATCTTTTCCTGCAAATCTGATTTTTAATTTGATTCTGACCCCTCTTCTTCCCTCTATGTAACCTGGCAATTATAACCAAGGTATGAGAGTTTCTTTCAGAAACATTAAAAACCCCTCTCTTTTCAGTCTTCCTTGTCCTATGGAAAGGTAAAAAGCAGCCTTTGTCTGAAATTCTTCTCAAATATCTTCTCTGTGAGAGAACATTTGCATTCTGTATTTCTCTCTATAGAAGCAACTATAGCTAATTTTCTCTTGGTTGAATGCTTTTATTGCCTGGCTTGAATGCATTCCCAGGCAGGATCCTGTCAGTCCTTCCTGCTGAGTTGCTTCCATTAGATATTGAAAAGCTATCCTCCTCACTGGAGGACAGTGTGTTATGCTATCCATGAGCTTAGTTTATTCACTTTTGAGCAGCAGGTTTTGACATCCCATCCTTGATCCAGTAATGCAGACAATGGGAAATAACTTAAAAGGAGATTGGGAGAAAGGTCACATTCAGGACATACTCCACAGCTCAGTGGTTAGGAAATTTTCCCAGGACAATTTCACAGAAACGCTGAGAAGATAATTAAAGGAACTCTAAAAATATATCCTATCTTGTATTTGCATTAGCTGGGGAGAATCATAAATGCAATTGTTTAAGGGAGGCTATCGTCTGCAATAGTAATAGACAATTGCTGTTAACCGCTTGCTTGGATACTGCCTCGTAATTTGCTGTTCATTATTTTCTTCACAGACATATGTAGCCAACATTCTTATTGCTGTGAATCCATACTTTGATATACCGAAGTTTTATTCTTCAGATACTATTAAAAAATACCAGGGTAGATCGCTGGGAACATTGCCACCTCATGTTTTTGCAATTGGTACGTATTGAGCCTGTATTTGTCTCTTAAAAAACAAACATTGAATACTTCAGAGTTATCTGTAAATTACCACCTGCAGCAACTACACCTGTAAATTGCTAACTCTGTTAGGATTATTCTGCACTTCCTGTGTTTTCAGTCTAAGCAGTTTAAATATAATTTGCAACCATTAAAAAACCCCTTAGAAATAAAAGAATTAAAATTTTATAAGTGAAAAAGGCGTAATAATGATTGGCACTGTCTTTCAGTGTAGCAATTTTCTTTGCCTTCTGTTGTTGCCAGAGCACATACATTGTTTCCTTTTATATGCTTGTGTTACAGATGGAAAGTACATTGAAATGTTATTTATGGCTTAAATCTGATTTCTGTCACTTTTGAAAATAAAAATAAATTGGAAACTATAATCAAAGTTTGACATGTTAAAAGCCTTCTCACTGTTTTTTATTTTACTTTGAAATCAAAAATATAATTAGCTGAGGTTTTAGTATCTGTTGCGTAACAAGAGACAGATTTTCCAAGTTTTCTCAGATGTTACTTGTTGCAAAGTACAGCTGAAAGTTTCCCTTTTAAAACTACCTAAAATTAACACTGATTACTATTTTGTAAATACATTTAATTAAAAAGATTTCATTCTAGATGGTTGATTTTATTTTATTCTGGATATATTGAGTAGGCCTTTGTTGTCAAGATTTTGAGTTCTTACATATCAGTGATGGAAGAATTACAACTGTAGTATAAATTAAAGGGAAAGAGAATTTAATAAACTGTAATGCATTCAGTTGTAAAGATTTAGTTTCTATTCCTGCAGATGTTACATTTTAATTTTTGCATTGTAGCTTAACATTATCCTTGCAATTCTGCTGAGTATTCATTTTTGTCATGTTAACCATATTCTTCTTTTTAAGCTGATAAAGCATTCCGTGACATGAAAGTGCTTAAGATGAGTCAATCTATCATAGTCTCTGGAGAATCAGGAGCTGGCAAGACAGAAAACACTAAATTTGTTTTGAGGTTTGTATGTTGCACCAAAGCTAGTATGTGAATCTCTTGTGTTTATGCATTTGGTTGACATAGACGCAGAGCAAATTAAGGTAATCAGTGGGTTTAAGATACAATTCAGTAAGATATGTATTAGCTTCTATGTGCACTTTATTACAGGAAATTGAGTTAAACTTAAATGCTGACATGATAATGTGCAGAAACAGCTACATACTCACAGAAACTTTAACTCAATTGTAGTGACATCATGTAGTTATTGTGGTTTATGATGCAGTCATTTTGGTATTGCACATGCGGTATTGTGGTTGATAAAAAACATCACTAGACATTTTTACTGTATCTTGCAAGACACTATTGGTTTTGCCTTAAATGTGTGTTTCTGTGTTCTCCCGTAGTTTTTTTTTTAAAAATTTGCTTGAGTATCTTTTCAACTTTAATGTACTTTACCCTAGTTTACTGAATAAGACTGAAGAGTGGGATTTATTTATTTATTGATGCTCATGTACGACCAATACTAAATCAAGCATATTAAACTACATGGAAGTCATATTGCTAATATGAGTCAGCCTTGCTTCCATATCTGCATTATCTTTTAACAGCTTTTTGTCACTCTGGAACACTGTAACTGGAAAGAACTGCTTCATTAAATACACCTATGTTATAGGTGCCCTGATTATGCATGGAAGCACAGTGCGGGCAGTGTAAATATGCTCCCATGCCCCACCTTGGACTTGTTTCCCTCTATAAATATTTAATTCCCTTCTCCCTCACATGATGTGTTTTCTAGTATTTCTCTACAGTAGAAGTATTATATTCCACATCCTCTGAAGAATTGTCACATCTGCCTGTCTATCCTTCATACTGCTCTGCACTGCCCCTATGGAACCTTTCATAGATAGCTGTAAGAATTACTGCAAGGTGCTGGTAATGATTTTTTGCAGGGGACATTGTGACTCTATTCCTGATAAGAGAAACAAAAAAAGACAGCAGGCACTGGAAGAATATCTCACAAGAGGTACTCTTAAAGGAGATTATTCCTCTGCTTCTCAGCAAAGGAAGAGCTCATTACACAACAGGCGAATATCATTGCTGTTGCTTCTCTGCACCACCCTCCACCATACAGTCCATGTACAAAACATAACTGAGTTTTAAAAGCTGGAAGATTTTAGCCTTGTGTGATTAGAAAGTAAAAGGTACTAGTGCAGCTCTTTTAGTGCTTCTGAAGTATTTTTGGAAGGCCCCATTTTCAAGAGCTGTTTTTAACTTGTCCCACATTCACCTGTGAATTTCCAGAAAGCATGCCCTGTGAGCAGGGGAAAAAAAAAAAAAAGACTGGAACTTTGGAGCAAGTACATTATGGTTTTATTTTCTAGTTCTTTCTTCAACTGCTAAATTAAATCTTGCCTTAATTATACACCTGTAATTTCTTATCCTCACCATCTCCATGCGGATTTTTATTAACACTGATAGTTGTGAATACAGAAACCGTATGGAGGGCAACAGTCTTAAAATTCAGGAAAAAGACATGAAACCTTATGTGTTTGATAAGATTATTAATAAATACAGATAATACAGTAATAGTTTGATTATATTTCTGTTAATCTGTAATTTTCATATGCACACTGAAAAGAAATTTCTGGCAGGCCTTGGAGTATTGAAAAAATTGAAGTGTGAAAGAATATTTTTGTTTCAACAAAAAAGAAAAGTTAAAAGTTTAAAGTAAAGTTAAAGTTTATTTCAAAGTGCATAAGTATTTGAAACTTAAAATCAGAATGCTTTCCCTATGGTAATTAGTATTTGTACACAGCCATGTTAAACCCTGCTTAATTGAGGAAACCTGACATAAGATGAATTATACTGATATTTTTATTTTGCTTTACAGGTATTTGACAGAATCCTATGGCAGTGGCCAAGATATTGATGATAGAATTGTAGAAGGTATTGAAGTTTCCTTCATTTAACTAAAGGTTCCAACATTATTTTTTTTTTTAGAAATGCGACGCAAGAGCAAGTGAATAAAAGCTAGCATATTAATACTATCAGAATTTCTAGAGCATAGTTTACAGGTAGTTGATCTTGATCTTAAGTTTTGAAACAATTTTTTTTATTTATGATTTACTTTATTTTCACTTATTATAGTATCATACAGTCATTTGTCTAGAAAATAGCTATGTGTGTGTTTGAATTGAACTTTACACAGATAATGTACTTGAGGTGGTATCCAAAATGGAATTTTAAATGCACAAAATCTGCAAGGACAAGGCTGTTTTTTCATTTCTGTCTGTTTGTACCAGGAAAATGTAATTCCTCCTCCTCGCTATCAAGTTCTCAAAGTCAAATAAAGTAGGGAAGCTCTTTTCTGGATATTTTTTCTGTTATATAATTTTTTGTCAGAAATCACATAATTCAGAACAGCACACTGACTGTATCTATCTTTACAGTAGACTCCCAAACAAGGTGAAGAGAGACTGTGTTGATCCTTCTCAATGAGCCTCTTTAATGTTGCATGCACTTCCTAATTGAACAGAAAATAGCTTTTTGAGAAAATAGAACTATATGAAAAAACCCCAACCCTCAGCCAATCTAATAATTCCTCATACATCAGTTTTACTCCTCTATAGCACAGAATAAATTTATTTCGAAATTTCTTGACTATATGTCTTTTTCTTTAAAAAAATTATACATTTACTTTTGCTTTAAATTTTTCTGCTTTCAAATTTGAAGCACTTACTCAAGAGAAGTACTGCAGGCTTTAATCTCTTGTTGCTGTAGGTCTGCTTAAACCAGTTCCATAGTGAAATCCACTGTGTGCTAAAGCGGCAGAAAGTGGGCAAGAGTTGGATAATGCCTGATGCAAATTAATTGGTACTTGTAGGTATTCCTCAAAGATTTTGGGCTTTTTAATTTAGAGCAGCATCTGATGCATGAATTCTGAAGGGTTTTAGGCATGATTTTAATGAATATGCTTGTGGCATATATATTACTACATACCTTCAGAGAAACATTCAGCCTAGCTGAAAGACCTTGTGCAATTTGGTTTTATTCATAGTCCTTTCTTTAAAACTTAACATTACGTAAAATGCCTGAATAGTTACCAAAGATGTTGTAAGAAGTCAGATATGCATTTTTAGAAACTTCAATTGTTAAAAAATGAAAATACAGCCAAATCAAAAAAATTAATTCTCATGTCCTATTACATGATGCATTATCGCCCATATTTTATCCAAGCATTGATGTCATTCCTTCATTCTGTAATTTTTGTAGGAGCAGATATATAAATGGTTGTCAGTGGAGTTTTAAATCTGAGTTTCTGCTCACTTAGTTTCCAGTGCTTACTTTTAGCTAGAAGCCTTAAAATATCTTGCAGATCTTTTTAGTGGTTTATTGTTAACGTGATTCAGTAAACTATTTTTCTTTGATCTTCAAAGCTAGCAAAATGCAGTCTCTCAGAGACCTTCTATTTCATAACTGATAAACAATTTCAAACTGTTTAAACTGTGCATATTTGCGTGTGTACATATGTATATGAGAATTAGATTGCTTGCTGCCACTCTTTCTGTATGGGCTTTAACATGCTGAAAAGCAGCAGCCAGTAAAAAATAAAATCAGTCAGTCACTTAATTGACCTAATTTGAAAGGGCAGTGTTAAGTGGTTTTTGAAATCAACACACTTTTCTAATATTATATTTATTAATTTCCAAATCAATCTAATACATTGCACGCATGACATTTAAGTGGCATTTCTGTCTGTGGAATAAGTGGGTAGTTTGGATTTCAAGAATAATAAATAATTGGGAAGTGTCAAATTCTGTGTTGTCTCACAGAGTTTATGTATCAGTTATTTACCTATAGAAGGACATCACTGAATAATTCTTGGGATATGTCTCTGAATTTCTTGTAGTATTGATTCAAGTATGTTGCAGTGTTATGAGATGCTTCAGTACTTAATTTTATGTTCCATCGCAATACCTCCAGTATAATTTGCAAAATACATTATTTCTAATAAGTAATATTTTTCCTTTGATTTTCAAACCTTATTCCAAATAAAATATTCCCTGATTAATTATAATATATTTGCTCTCTTTTTCTTTTCGGTAGTTTCTTGATTGAATTTTAAGACTACAAAAATTATTTTTTTTTAAACAGCAAATCCCCTATTAGAAGCATTTGGAAATGCAAAGACTGTTCGCAACAACAACAGCAGTCGTTTTGGGAAATTTGTTGAAATTCACTTCAATGAAAAGGTACTGAAATTTTGTTCCAGATAACAAGTGATGATTTTTTTGCCATATAATGGAAACGCTAGACTGGCAGAAGGCTGAACAGACTTAGCAGTCTTGCAGCAAGTAGCCACTGTCCTACTTTACAGATTCAATTTGTATTGTGTCACCTTGAAAGAAAAAAACAGAGCCCCACTGTACTCTCTCATTACTGAAAGGCAGTGGCAAGTCAGTAGGAAAATTGCTTTTACCCACAAAAGATTAAAAATGGGTCTCTTCATTGCATGTGTGAATCTTCTCATATGAAAACTATTTCACTTGCTGTTAGGTATTCATCCATTTGTTTAATGCACAAGTGAGTTGTATATTAGACATAAATGTATTTCAACTTCAAGTGAATTACTGATTTTTAAATGTATTTGTATGAAATTTCAGGACTTCACGTAGTAATCTGTGTGTGACAGAAGTCAAGGAATTGATTTTTTGATAGAAATATTATTCAACTGTGTATCCTAAGAAAAATTTTCTTTGGGTGTAGTTTTGTTTGGGTAGCATATATATACACACATTCCACAATTAAGGATGACTGTATGGTTGGTCAGTATGTTCATGTTGAAGACTCCAGTTGATGTTCTCTGGAGATTAATGCTTCCTCATCTTTCTGACTGAGGACAGACTAACTGCAAGAATTTGTTTCTTTTCCTGCAGACTTGAAGCTCATTATCTGGTCTTAAGCTTGCGGTCTTTTCATAACTTTTCATTACTTGATTTGTAATTTAACTTCAGAGCTTTTGTTAATAGTTTAGATAGTAAATAACTAAATTCCTTTCTGGGTAGAGGAACTTTATCTTTTAGTCTGGTTCATCTTAATAAAGTTATGGAAAAGATCAAAATTTTTATTTAAAATGATTGATTCATGATCTGATGATGGATTCATGATCTGTCCATCTACCTGTCAACACTTATGTGGTGTTTCAGTTTAATTACTTCAGCTGAAGCAAATAGCCCTCCGAGTATCTTCAGAAACTGCTTCAAAGCTTGTTTCAGCTGCAAGATCAGCCTGCTTACTTGAGCCCCTTGTTTACAAGACATCACAACTCACTTTGTGGTCACCTTTTTAGGTCTGGTTTCTCAAAGTGATATGAGTACAGACTGAAACCTCCTGAATAAGGGAACATCTGCATAACTGCAATCAGATTTGTCAGTTAGTTAATTCTTCTTAGTTCCTATAATGGTCATTAAGCTCAGGAATTTCCTTGCTGTTAAGATTTCTCTAGGCACAGGGATAGGCCAGATAATAAATAGCTCTCAAAATTCTGTGTCAGAATTCCTTCTCAATAAAGAAGTGCAAGTGTTGGAAATAAAATGTTGTGTCATAATCAATTTGCCTAAGATGTTGTCCAAATACGTAGTCTATAATTTTAACCCTTCCTTTTATTTTACAAGAGTCTCAGTGAACTGCAACTAAAGGAGGTGGTAATAGCACTGTCCTCCAATAAGTGTAAGGATGGCTGTAGCAATGCTCTTTGCTGTAACTCCTGAGGTTCTGCTGCAGATTTCTGCTTTTTGGGGTGGAGAAGACCTTTTAAGAAGAGTGTATGTATATACAATACATGAGCTAGGGAGAGAAGTAATGGTAAAGGCAATTTTTTTTCTAGGCTTAATATGTATTAGGTATAGGCAATGGGGTTTTTTTCTAGGGTTAATATGTATTAGGTATAGATAGCTTTTAATCTTCTTTGGAGCAGTTTCTATTGAGTGAGTCATGATCAGGCAAAAGTAAATTGAAAACCTGAATCTCAAATAATACAGCAAATATTCATATAATCAGAAAAAATATTTCTTCTTCCTAGAACTCGGTGGTTGGTGGATTTGTGTCACACTACCTTCTGGAAAAATCTAGGATCTGTGTGCAAGGCAAAGAAGAGAGGAATTATCATATCTTTTACAGGCTTTGTGCTGGTGCTCCAGAAGACATTAGGGAAAAGCTATATCTAAGCTCTCCTGACAACTTTAGGGTGAGTATCAGAGTCAGCATTTGTAATGCTTGTCGTATCATCATATATGAATTTTTCATATAGATCATATTAAAATCTCTATTATCTTTGACAGACTCATTCCTATTAAACAAAAACCCCAGATTTTCTTTTTGTTAGATCTATTTGATCTTGGAATAGAGCTACCTGACATTTTTCTTTACTGGAAGAATTCCTATAATTTTTCTCTGTCTTAAAATTGAGAAATCTGTGCTTTTCTAGAAAATGTATCATTGCATACCCAGCTGTTAGTAGTGTTGTTATGGGCTCTTCCAGAGATGTCAAGTGTGAATTTCTTCAGTGCAAATCAGATCTCCTGGTAAATACCAGTCAGTTGTTTCCTTGTGTTCTGTCATTTGTTTCCATCTTTCACCATTTCTTGCCTTATATTTGGCTTGGAACATCACAGAAGCGGAATTTAGTGTATTCCTAAAATACGCAGACCAAATCTCTTGAGTTTTGAAGGGTTTTGTAATACAGCAATGAGGGATACAAGGACATAAGCTAAATGACTGTCATCTCTTTAGACATCCTTGATCTTAAACGAAATGAGAAGCACTGCAAACAAAGAATTAAGTTATTGCGCTGACTGTTTTCTTTGTTGCTTGATCCTCCTACTTGGATTTCTAAATAAAACTTGGACTGTGCTTATCTGTTGCTTTCCCTTTTGTACTCAGTTTCATCAAAATTCAGCAGATTTAAATATACAAATGTTCTACCAGTTTGTGCAAAGCAGGGGTTGCACAGGCAAGACCTAAATCAGTGCACAGGCTGTGGGGAACGTGGGGGTACACTGGTCACCAAACAGGCGATTGCTGCCTCTTGGCTTGGCCAAGTCAGTCTCTCCTTATGGACGAACCAGAAAATGGGCACAGAGATGCACTTCCATGTCATAGTTGAGACGGCCACTGCACTCAGAGTGCTTCAATAAAAACCTCAGGGGGCTTCAAGCATCAGCACCTTGTTATCTAGAAGTCTTTCATACCTTTTCTATGTAGCAATCCTATGGGCAACTCCACACAGCTCTGGCTTTTTCTCTCCTTCTTTTCTCTTACTTCTGCAGTCCCAGCTCGCTGCTTCCTGTCCCTGGCACGGCCACCCAACCCTGTCTGTCCCTTGTACAGTGGCTCTTACCTGATCTGTCCCTCACACAACCTCCTGTCCCTTCCTCCTCACAGCACGGCCAGCAGACTCCAACTAACTCTCTACCAACTAACTCACTCTTTGTCACATCCAGCTGTGAGGGCAAGCCTGTTCCCACTCTTTGGTAATTAACACTACTGCAATATATTGGAGGCAGGATTGCCTTTAGCACTATCTCTGTCTTCCCACACTTCCATTTTGTGTGCACTGTACATTTGTACTGTGGTATCAAGGTGATCTTGCTTTCTAAAAGCTATGGCAGTATTGTAGGACAAGTTTACTTACTTTTTCAAGGCATTCCTCGGGGTCTTCATAGATCTTATATTAATTCTTTAAATATTTAGTGTGCAACTTTTTATGTTTTGTCTATTTGTACTCACCTATGTGATGGAAACTTGTTCTGACACTTATTAGGAAAAAACTGCTTCCATTCCTTAGAAGGAAAATTTTTCTTTTGAAACACGCAACAAACACAATACTTAAGAACACCCAACATCATTTGTATTTGTAAAAGGTGGAGCTAGGTTTCAAAACTTTTTTCTTTACTCTGGAGTATTCTCTTGTATGTTTTAAAGCTGAAATGTTGAACAGATTTTCAAGTACATGTTTTTATTGTGCATTTTTTGTGTGCAAATTGTGCGCAATTTTCCATTAAAATTTATTTCTGGAAGTTAATAGATTTTTATTTCTAGAATATGCAGCCTACCTGCTCTTGGGGATTTTTTTTAAAATCAAGAATTCTGCTCATGAGAGCACCTAAGGTTGTAGATGTCAGGGTCAGACTTAAAACCTTCTTAAAATAAGGTTGGTGCAGGACAGTACTTAACAGCCTGAGTTCTTTTCCAGAGGACACTTTCTTGCATATTTCATGTATAAAGAGTTTATAGTCACACCAGCCTTATCGCAGTGTGTGACGTGTTTTTTTTTTTACTTCTACCAGATTGTAGCAGGCACTTTAATTTCCATTAAGGATTTTACTGCTTTATCATAAGTTACTATTTGAATTCTGAGTTCCTTGCATGCGAAAGGTCCACTCTGCATGTTAAATTAAAAAAATTTAACNGTTTACTTACTTTTTCAAGGCATTCCTCGGGGTCTTCATAGATCTTATATTAATTCTTTAAATATTTAGTTTGTATCTTTTTATGTTTTGTCTATTTGTACTCACCTATGTGATGGAAACTTGTTCTGACACTTATTAGGAAAAAACTGCTTCCATTCCTTAGAAGGAAAATTTTTCTTTTGAAACACGCAACAAACACAATACTTAAGAACACCCAACATCATTTGTATTTGTAAAAGGTGGAGCTAGGTTTCAAAACTTTTTTCTTTACTCTGGAGTATTCTCTTGTATGTTTTAAAGCTGAAATGTTGAACAGATTTTCAAGTACATGTTTTTATTGTGCATTTTTTGTGTGCAAATTGTGCGCAATTTTCCATTAAAATTTATTCCTTGAAGTTAATAGATTTTTATTTCTAGAATATGCAGCCTACCTGCTCTTGGGGATTTTTTTTAAAATCAAGAATTCTGCTCATGAGAGCACCCAAGGTTGTAGATGTCAGGGTCAGACTTAAAACCTTCTTAAAATAAGGTTGGTGCAGGACAGTACTTAACAGCCTGAGTTCTTTTCCAGAGGACACTTTCTTGCATATTTCATGTATAAAGAGTTTATAGTCACACCAGCCTTATCGCAGTGTGTGACGTGTTTTTTTTTTTACTTCTACCAGATTGTAGCAGGCACTTTAATTTCCATTAAGGATTTTACTGCTTTATCATAAGTTACTATTTGAATTCTGAGTTCCTTGCATGCGAAAGGTCCACTCTGCATGTTAAATTAAAAAAATTTAACAGTTTTTTTTCTCCCTTAAAATAGATTATCTTTAATTAAAAATCAAGCAAACAAAACCTTACAATAATTTTCATCTTTGTAAGCTTGTAAATGAATATAAATATTCTTAAAGCTTATTACCCATATTGCACTAAATTTTCATCAAGTATCACTTTATGGGAGATTTTTAGAAAAACAAATCTGTAAAAGATCAGTTTTCCTCCTAAATTTGCATTTCTTTTGTCAAGATGATTTTTGTGTTCTTAATTCTCATCTGCTACTTCAGTTTTCATCATAAAATGGTTCTGAATAAGCACGCTTGTGTCACTTTTTTTTTACTACATTTTGTTGACTGCATGTCTGGTTCAGAATTCATAGAAATGCCATCTTTCAAGCTTCTGATAATAGACTGTGATATTACACAAGGCAAAGTTTGATGATTGATCCGTATTTTCCTATCAGTACTAATTTTTTTTACAAGAAAGATATTAATAAAAAACCTCAAATTCTAAAATTGGTTATTTAGAAAAGCTCATCCCTTAAGCCACAGTTTTGCATTGGCTCTATTGTGCCTCTTGTCCTGAGCCTTATGGCTTATTGAGCCAAAGTCCAAATTAGGGCCAGCTTGATTTCTAAGACTTAAGCCTGATTTCTTTAAAGTACACTTTGTTGGAAATAGGACCATCTCAAATTTAAGGTTTTTTGGGTTTTTTTTTCTTTTTCAAAGAAGCAAAACATCATTAAAAGATAAAGGATAACTTAATTCTCTTTACTCTTTGACTTGCTTCCCTTTGACTTTAGTGATCCCTTGGAATCTCCTCCCCATCCATTTGGCCATTACAACATAGGGACGCATTGCTCTGGATGTGTAAACCAAGACATTGGCTGCACCTGCCTGACCTGTCCCCTGGATTGCAGCAGCACTGATGGCCATTACCTCTCTATTAGTTTATCCTTCCCCTGCAGGTTCCCTGGGGAAGTGAGAATTTACTTGGCCAAGGATTATGCAAATAGCCCTGCAGTTCTGCAGGATTCTTACACACCCATTCTCCAGCACGACCCACATGAAAGCGTGCAGCTCGTGTTTTAGGCTGCAGAAGTTTTCAGAAATTCAACGTCATGAGGAAACCCTGTGCTGAACCTTGTAGGTCTTTGTGCCTTGGACTGAATCACATGGCTGTGAAAGTAAAGCTGCACAGTAAATCTGTACCTGGAGTAATTCTGTACCTGGAGAACAGTAGATAGGGATGAGAAGCTGAACTTCTTTCACATCGAAATTTCAAGAAGAAAAGTCAGATTGCTTTATGTTTGGGTCGCTGAAGTTACAATGGTGTGTTGTATTTCACTAAAAAAAGGAAAAATATATCAAACAAACCATACAAACCAAAACCCAAGTACAATGGTGTTTAGATGTACTGTACGATAACCTGAAACTGTGTATTTGTGTTCTTTTAAAAATATGATTTCTTCCTATTTTAATATATAAATTTATTCAAGGTTTTAGCTTTCAAATGAAAGCCATTATCTTGTGATTAAATGTATTTTATATAGGTTATCATTTAATACCATACTGGTTCACATTCTCAACCTGTCAGATAAGTTTCCACACTCTCTTTTTGAAAAGTATGACCTTTTTCACTTTCCATCCTCAGTTTCTGGGATTTTGTTACTAATGCTGTAATACAGGGATATATTGTGTTTAAGATATGCTGTGCTTTGCATTCTTATTGGCTGATAATGAAAACTTCAGTACTTTGTTAAACACCAAGCTAGCGTTGAACAGTTGTCACTTCATTTTAATACTAAATTTGTCACCAAGTTTTCTTCTGCTGTTAGAAATGCTTTGAAGAATATTTTGGGATTTTGGAATTTTTCACGTAAATTTTAATTAGAGAGTAGAATTGTGTATGTTCACCTATTAGAAAACAACTTTGTTCAATCAAAGAGTAAAGAATCAGTTCACTTCCTTCAGACAAAGGGCTCTGTCCAAGCTTTTGGACAGAGTTCTTACATTCAGATGAACAAAAAAAAAGAAAAGAAAAAGCTGGTGATCCCATTTTGCTGAAAGCAACAGTAATTATTTAAATCTAAATTCAGTCTTATTTACTGAACAGTAAATCTGAGATTACACAACATGAGGTGGATATCAGAAACCAGAATCTAAATAAGGCCTCTGCTTAGACCATGCCATAAGCTTTAAATATTCTTCAGGCTTTTTAATAGAACTCTGTCTCCTACTACCTATAGAAATATTTGGTGAGATAAAATGAGTAGTTTCATATTACACGTAGGCCAGAAAATTAATTCTTTTGGTTCCTAATTTTGGTTGTCTTTTCTGTAATCCTGGATTCCTTGAATAGGTTTAATAGAATAAAAAAGGATGAAAATATTGTGTGACTTAATTAATATTTTTTTGTATCAAAAAGTATTTTAGTTGTCAAAATCAAGAAACTTTCAATAGAAGTTTGTTACTGTTGCATTTCTTTAATTTTGTAGATGTAAATAAATACATTTCCAAGGAATGAATTATGAGCATTTAATATGTTGTTTGTATCAAATGGTTAAATCCAGCCATGTAGGACAAGACTTAAATTAAAGCATATGTTTTCCTTATTTTTATCTTTAACTATGCATTTCCACTTTTTTATTATTACAGTATTTAAATCGAGGCTGTACCAGATTCTTCGCTAACAAAGAAACAGACAAGCAGATTTTGCAAAATCGTAAGAGTCCTGAGGTATGTTTTTATCTTCAGTTAGTTTATATTGTTAAGTAATGGAGATAGAGTTGAAAGTGATTACAGTTTTACAGTGTGGAATGAAATGTTCATTTTACACATCTTTATAGGTTTAAGAGGGTACTCTCAAAGCTGCTGTATTCAGAATTCTGCATTAGAGTTCAGTCCTAGAAATAGATTTTAACATGCACCATAAAATCCCAAATGGAAGAGTATATATAAAATGGTTTCCTCTTCATTCTTACAATAATGTAACACTTAATGATGCAGTTTATCTTCTGTGGAAAACAAAAATCTAATACTTTTGTATTTTTCTTTTTTAAAATATTAACTGCTGGTAGGAATAGGTCAGAAGCAATGCTTTTTCTGGAGCCATTTTTACTACCTGGAGTTTTGAAATGATACTCGAAACTGTTCTGTAAATCAGTAGTGCAACCTCGCTTCTAGCCATGACTATATTCTCCTTCTCAGTGAACTTTAAAGGTTTTTGTTTCCCCCTTGCTATTAACTGCTAGTTATGCCAGAGCATGGCATTTCCTGGATGGAAGTCTAAAGCTTCAAAACATTTATATCTTCTTCCTCCAGCTCTGTTTACGTTTTTTTTAGAACTGGAATTACCAGAATTTGTAGCCCTTAAACCTTTGAGCTGTTCATATGAAGATACTAAAGAATTTGTTCTGAATTAATAGTATATATAAACTGGAAGCTGTTAAAACACTTAATTAAACTTCTACTCTGTTCTCTAATAAAATTTTCATCAACTCACATTTGTGTAACTGGAAGATGTTTCAAATATTAATCAAATCCACGTTTGTGATTCAGTAGCAGGGTAAGCTGCATATGTATCTGACAAAAATACAAAAATAACTTTACTCAAGAGCCTCTTTCCACCAAGTGGCCATGCCATCTCTTTCCTAACTTGGTCTTGAAGCTCGTGCTCAACTATGAGAGACTGTATAGATAGTTCCTTTGCTCAAGTCAACATTGTCAAGCCTACCCCTGGATTTCTAGTGGTTGTATTATTGTAACACTGAGCATGTAGTCCTGACTTCTGTTATTAAATGTAGGCTATTTTCTATAATCAGGGATGGTGGAGGGTCAGATAGAAAAATACTTACTTGACATCACTGTGATGCAGAAAGCTGGTAGATACTTCATTCTTGTCAAGCATATAGGCTAGCATTGGGGAATTTAGCCTCAGTTTACCCAATTTGCCTTTCATGAAGAATTATAGTGAGTAGGCATAGAGTATCAACACTCACTTATTTTTGCTACTGGAAGATGAACCTGTGCAATCTTTTGTTATTGATGTGATTTACAGGTGGGTGTTGTCATAAAACTTGTCCTCTGATGGACTTAAAATAAGAGAAGATTTGATTTGAAATAAGTGTTTGCCTAAATTAAAACATACTCAGAGAATAGTTCTGAAAATATATATAAGACATGAAGTAGTAGAACACATTATACCATAATACTTATCTGTAACTGCCATATCCATTTGAAGGCTCAAAAAGGATCAAAGTTAAATGATATTTAAACCTAGTATAGCTGTTTAAACAGGAAATATATTGCCTTGTTCAGGTTTTTAAATTGGAAATGTAGTATTTGCTCTGTCATTTTATAAAAAATATAAAGATTGTTTATTTGAATAAAAGTAGCTGGAATAGTCAATTAATACTTCAATTATTTTTGTGTTTTCCTTATCAGGAAGATGAGGTGATCATTTTACATAATTAACATGTAGTTTAATGTTATTGATGTGCCTACATGTTGTGTGAAGTGAATTTTTCAGATGCATGTGGTGTTCTGTTTTGATAAAAATCATGTTAGCTTATTTGACATTAACAAGGTTTTTATTTAGTTAATTCTTCTTTTTAATTGAAAACATTTAAAAATAAGTAAAAACATAGCTCAGTCTGTGCATGTTCATGTAGTTTCTTGATTGCATGCAAGTGTGTTACTTTCTACTATATAAACTGGTTTATATCTAAAATAGCTTTCAATGTATTTAAATTAGAAAACTCAGCAAAATATTAAATTAGTATTTCAGAACACAACTAGTATTCTTCTAACCCATACACCACTTCAAACAACTTTTCTGTTTCTTAATTATCAGCAAAAATAAACTAGTATATTTCTCTAGATAAGTCTGTTTAGAATAGGCATAACTTTCCTGGTTCTGATTTGTTCTGTACTCCTATCCTTCTGTCATCCTATTGCAAGGACTTCCATCTTCTTTCAGCTGCTTGGGGCTAGAAGGACTCCTTTGTATTAACTGCTCCAATATCTCCCTTAGCCAAAGTCTTCCTTCCCTCTGCTCACTATCTCCTATTTCCCTGTCCTTGGCAGTCACATTCTCTCTACCTTCTGCTTTCAGAAGATAGTTCAAAGTTTCCTTTGAAATTTAAGTTTGAAGATCATGCTTCCAAGTGTCAACAATTGAAAATAAATTAAGGTTCTTGCGAAGCCTATATGGTATGAAGAACTTCAATCTCTTTATTTAGTTTGGCATGCTTTAGTATGCTTTTTGTTATGACTTATTCTTGACTGGAAATATTTGCTTACATTTATTTTAAAGCACTTACATAGAATTTTTGGTTTTTCTTGTTTTGTAGTATCTTAAAGAAGGTTCCTTGAAGGATCCACTGTTAGATGATCATGGAGATTTCAACAGAATGTGCACAGCCATGAAAAGGATTGGACTGGATGATGAAGAAAAACTTGACCTTTTTAGAGTAGTGGCCGGTGTCCTTCACCTTGGAAATATCGATTTTGAGGAAGCTGGGAGTACTTCAGGTTAGATGAAATATGAATTGTTTTTTTTAAAAATACTGAAAATGCCTCTTGATTAGAGACCTTTTCTTTTGCATGTGAATTACTGCTTTTGAAAGCTTCTTTGTGTTCATGGGTAATTTGGTCTTAACTCACCCCATTTTGAAGTCAAGTTTGCCTGTTTTAAACTTGTACCTTTACATGCTCTTAAAGCAAATAGGCTTGCACTATTTGTGCAAGAAATTGTTCAAGAACTTGTTCAGTGAATAGTTTGATGTAAAGAAAAGAGCCACTTTGTGCCTTAAAACAATACTTGTGTTTTAACGATAGTTTTAAAGTCCAGCTTCTCTCTAATGTCATTAAAATATCTTGAAATCAGAAATTAGCAACTCCATCTGTAGGGAAAGGCATTATGTCCTTTGGCTTCCAAAAATAATATCATGTTAGTATTTTGAGAGGTGAAGAAAAAAAAGTTACAGCAAAAACTTAGGTAAATATAACTTCCTAAGTTTAAGACATTGCACACAAGATGAAGCAGTACAACTGTAGTTGGGACTTAATTGCAGAACGTTCATGAAGCTTGATGAAGGAGAATTAATGATATGGGAATTGTCCTTATTACCTTACTACTGAAATCAGCCTCTCTAAAATGAGAACTGCTGTCCATATATTCCTGAAGGACTGATTCCTCTGGGTCTGGATACACTACTACTATAGTAGAAAAAATAAGCAGGTAGGTCTGTCTTGAGTTGCAAGATTGGTTTCTCCTGGTCCTATTTCAAGGATGTAGTGTTCGTGCAGTTGTTTGGAAGAGCAGACAAAAGAAAATTTTAAAAGGTGCTCTGAATGATGAATTAAATGAGTACCAACCTTACATGTTCACTAGCTCCTGACCCAAAGTACAGAATCAGCACAGTACTGTACAAAACATTCTGTTCAGAAGAGATCATGGGTGGGCTCTAATCCCATGTGTCAAACCAGGGTCAGTGCTGAATTCAGACTGGGTAGCTTAGGGTAGGCATAGAGGTGTTTGGTTTTTTTTGTGTGTGTTTTTTTGTTGTTGTTTTGCTTGTTTCTTTGTTTAACTGCATTATCAAATTATAGGATATGATTAGGTTGTTTNTCTCTCTGCTCTGTAGACCAAATCAGAATCTCCCCAGTGTCAGGTGATGCTCTTGCCATCTTCATGAAGGTGACTGAAATGAACATGATTAATGAGAATGAACCTGGGAACATGGCAGATTTAGAGATGGGTAGTGGCTTTGGGTAGGTGGAACAGTGAAAGAGGCACAAATGTAAATTTGAGGAGGAAATGAACAAGAAGAGTGGGAACCGCAGATGGTAAGGAAACGCAGGGTTTAGAGAATTTACGTCCTCTAAGTATTGAAATTCAGACCCATTTTTTTTCTGGAATAAATTATGGAACTTCTAAAACGTAAATGAACTTCTAAATTTTAAGTTAATGTATTGAACTTCTAAATTCCAAACACGTTTTGTTCTTCCCTCACCTTATGTGTCTTCAAGAGCATCTGAACTGCTCCAGAGACCCTCTAAAGTTCTGTTGCTGCTCTACTGCAAGCAACAGGAAATATATGTAAATAAGTGCTAGATTTTGCTAAAGTGGGTGGTGTTCCAGCTGGCGATCTCTGCTGGCTGAGCCCTGGTGCCAAGGGAGGTGCAGAGCAGCAGGGAGTGCACCTTTGGCTGTTTACCTGGGACAGGTACAGAGCCTTATCTGAAAAATCCAAGCGCCAGGAGTCTGCCCTAGCAGCCACTTCTGCTGCAGAGCAAGGGAGCCTGGAGTTAGTTTGTACGGGTTTGCACTTCTGCATTTTGGGATAGTTCTTCCCTACAAGCAGCCTGGACAGCGTTCTAGAAATACAGAATTTAATGCGTAGATTTTGGGCATGGTGTTATTTTTGTGTGCGTTTTGAGGGGGTTCCCTAAGTTCTGAGCGCTGAAGTGCCATGAGGTAATTTCCAGGGGCAAAGGTCAGTTCCCTCACGGCTGCTGCTGACGGTGTGTCCGCAGGGGGCTGCACGCCGCGCGCGCGGAGCCAGGCGGCGCTGGAGCGCTGCGCGGCCCTGCTGGGCCTGGACGAGGACGATCTGCGCGGGAGCCTCACCTCGCGCGTCATGCTCACCACGGCAGGGGGCGCCAAGGGCACGGTCATCAAGTGAGTGGCGGCACCGGCGGGACGGGCGGGGGCCGGGGCGTGAGGGCGCCCGTGCCGGGGGCCGGCTCCGCGCCGCCCCTTTCTCACCCACCGGCACAAGCGGTCCCAACTCCCGCTGAACCAGCTGCAGGGCTGAGCTGAGGTGCTCTCGGTCCAAGCGCAACTCTCTGAAGCGCTTCTTTTAATGGTTTACTAAGGGCAGGTACACCCCCACGGTCCTACAGAAATCAGAATGCTGAAGGCTAGCAAGCTTACGGTGCTAGGCACTTTGAATAAGTAACTCCTGTGTTGTATAAAATCTCTCATGTGTCAGTGAGTACGCTGTGTGGCCAAAGAAAGTATAGCAGCCAGCCAGCTAAATCCACTGTCTGTGCAGCAAATTTGATATGCTAAAAGATTTATCAGATACACTCTATCAAGAAATGTTAATGCAGTAGCTAAAGTTTTTCAGAAGACACTTCAGTCTTTGTCAGGAGAGCTGTGCAGTACTCCCCTGAGTACTGCCCTGTAATCATTAGGGCTGGGATGCTTTAATTAGAGGACAGTACATCCACCCTTCTTAATGTCTGAGTGATCAGTGTCCTTGTGTTTGTCATATTTAATTATTCTGAAATCAAGCTTCAACTTTAAAAACACCTCTGCAAATGGTAATCCAGAAATATGCTGCTATTTGCTGATTTTGGTAAACATACATTTAATCTTGGCTGTTAATAATGTTTCACAAAAACACATATAGAAAGTGTGTTATTTTGGTGGTGGCTTTTTTTTTTTTTTCCTCTAGCTTTTATCAAGGTAACTTTCTAGACACAGAAACAAGATAGTGATTTCTTTCTGTATGCACACGGAGAAAGAATAAGGGCAAAGAACATGTATAAATATGGTACTGGTAATAACATTTCAAAACCATGAAGTTTATGACTCTTGCAAAACTGAGTTTTGTGAAAATGACAATACATTTACCTTTTATTTATGGAAAACCTCTAGCTTCCACCACAAATTTTCTCTTGCTGAGATTGATCCTAGCATGCAAGCTGTCAGGGATGCTAGCTAAGATGCCTGCAGCTGAACTGTGTGTTTTAACATTTAGTTTTCTATGTTGAGTATTTTATGAAGTTCAAGGAAACATCAAATCAAAAACTGAACTTGGACTAAGCGGTTTTGAGCGCATTAAAAGTAAGTCTTAGTGTTCAGCTGAATATATCAATCTTTTGGGAAGCTAATGAACTTTCACTCCTTGGAAGAATACACGTGTGCTTTTTATTGACTTACAGAAACTATCAGGTTGTTTTAGTGAATTGGAAATAGTGTATTCACATTACACCAAAAGTTTAGTGTATGAAACTCATAATTAACAGTGTTAATGGGGTTTATTTAAGTTCCTTGCATATTTTGTCTTTGGAAATTTATTACGGAAATTATTATTATTATGGAGAAAGTTCTAATACTGTGACAAACGGTAAGTAATGTTGGGGGAGGTGGGGGAGGGTGATGTGTTACTCTAAATTCAGTTAAAATCTCAAGATCTAGACCTCTTAATTGTGTATTCAATAGTCCATTTCTGGAGAGTAAATGCTTCTCTCCCTGCCCAGTGTAAATTCCTCCTCTCCCTCCCCCACCAGTTGCTAGAAACTGGGGACTTTGCGTCATTGTCATCCTGCTGCCTTATCAGATGATATGGGGTATCACAAGTAATTTTTTCCCTTTTTTTACAAGCTTAATGTGTAGGACAATGTCAGTCTTGCAGGAAAAAGTATCTCCATGGAAAAAAAGTGGAAAATATCGACCAAGTTTTTACTATTTGCTCTTTTCTAGGCCATGTCTAAATTGACAGCAAAATCTTTGATATATTCATCCAGGAGATGCTTTATCAATATTGTGGATACATTAGAGTAGAAAATTACATATTATACAGTACAGATGGCATTCATAGTAATGCATGGCAATATGCAAACAAAACATTGCAGGTTTTGAAAGTCAATAACATTTTTTAATTAATTTAGGTTGGGATGCAAAATAATTTTTGATCTTTCTCTGTTGACTTACTGCTTACCTGGTTATTCTCCATCTTGCATTTATACTTTTTAATTCTCCTCAGCTTACCACCACCCACTTTCCTTTACTGAAATATATCTTGTGGATTTTTACATTATGAATTTTTTAAAAATAATTTTGTATGCTAATCTTGTTACTAAGATTTTCTGCTTTCTTAATTCAGTATTATTAGAGCCCATTTTTTGAGAATAGCCTTAATTTCACAGTACTTTTAAGTGAAAGTGTTAAATAGAAGCAGAAGGGCTTTGAACAGATTGTATCCATGTCAGATTCAGATGGCACCCCCCTGGAAGTGCTGGCAGTGAACTGCTGATTCAGCCTCTTGAGAACAGATTCGTTTTGGCTGCTGTACATGTAACATATACAGAAGGCTTGTCTGTGTATTTTCCTTTTGAGAATGTTTGGTGGGACATATCAAGCTACCACCATTATGAGGCACACCATGTCATCGCTCCTCAAGTGATGGTGTCAAGGAAGGTTTCTTAATTTTTCTTAAAGGTTTGAGTTTACTTTGGATTAAAACTGTCAAGATTTTCTGATCAGCGTATTTATCCTGGTTTTTTGATAAGCCTGGAGCATTATTAACACTGTGTGGTTTCAAAAGTCTGCAAACACAAGGAGCTGTGTTTTTTTGCCAGCAGATCTTATTTTTCCCGTGTTTTATTTTGGGAGTGTCAGAAATTAGTTCAGCATACTCCTTGGAACATCTCAATGGTTAATGCATTAAGCCTCTTTCACTATCGTGTTCTAAACTTGTGCATCTAAAAGCAAACATACTCTAATAAATACACCAGTATCATCTTCTCACAAGGCTTACTGCATGTACAAGGAAAGTGGATTAGACTATTTTAGATATTGTTAAATAGACACCATTTTTTCTATGGTAGCGTGGTTTAGAAACTACTTGACTGATATCAGTATTAGAGTTTTGACAAGTACATTTTTTTTTTCTTTTGTTCCAGCAACCCAGAGAGCTGGTAATTTCTCTCTCTTTCTTAGGGACCTTTTGTGTGCAAGTAGATCATGTGATTCCTAATAGGTCACAGTGAATAAATAGCTCGGCTGAAATCACTGTTCCCAGAGTATAACAAAGGCTTTGTTCTGCTGGGCGCAGTGGAGCCAGCAAGGAACAGCAGGAGGGTGATGCTAAATGCAACCTCTCTGAATTTTATTAATACTCATATGCAGTGAACTGCCTGGGGGACTTGACAGCTGCACTATGTCTATCTGTCCTTGTCTCCCAAAATCCCATAATAATTACCTTGTTGGATGATGTTTTTGCCATCCATGTGAAGTGTGTTTACAGAGAGAAATAATGTGTTAGGATTCAAATCTGGTGCTGCGTTTAGACTGTAAATGTGCTACTGTGCTTCTCTCTTGCTCAGTCTTCCTTTCCAAGAAGACATTCACAGCGGACTCCATCATCACAAATTAATTATTTTACAGGGTGAAAAAAATTAACTGCATCATTCCAAGTCCTCCAGCTTCTTTTGCAGTACATTTTCTACCAAAATGCATTTTTTCTAGTGATGCTATTGAAGCGTCCATTGGAAAAACTTCTTCAAAAAATACTTTTCTACATTGTTTTGAACTTTAGCTTTTCTCAAATTACACGTGTGCTGCTTATATTCTTTAATTATGTGGAGTATTTAACTAGATAGGGTTATTTCATCCAGGCTACTTTATTTATGAACTAGTAACTGTATTGGATGACAGTAATTTATGGATATTGCTTCACCTGCTCTCTCCCTCAGTTTTTGTCAGTCATGGGCAAATTATACATGTTTTTAATTAAAGTTAATTTGTTCTGGAATATAGCAGGGGACTGCATGGAGTTGTCCACAGGTTAAATCTACCCCATCCATGCTTTCCCCTGTGTCTCAAACACTAGATCAATGGAAACCTTGCTGAAGAAATGAGCATAAAGACCAACAAGGGTTTTTCTTGCAGCCTTACCAAAGTGCTTAGAATTTGACAAATTTTTTCTCAACTCTATTCAAGTAGCTGATAACTGGAGGAAAGGGAAAGAAGGTGAATTGGAGGAAGGAGAATTTATCTTTTCCTGTTCAGGTGAGAAACAAGAGAAGGAAAGAGATTAATTTGTCTTTGTGCAGACCAGAGAAAGGAAGAGCTGAGGGAAGGCAAGTTTCTACTTGTTCTGAATGTCAGTTCTGTGATGGGGTTCTTGTGTTTCTACTGTCTCAGGGCATTTTCAGCATTATTTTTTGGTTCTGAGCTTTCAGTTGTGCAAAATGCATTACAGGGTTAAATTTTCTTTCCGTGTGTGTTTACAGCATACTATGAAGTTTAACAACGAGGGTTTGTGCAGTCTCTAGAATTGTACCTAACAGTGGCAGAATTTGCTATTTTGAAAACTAGGACCATTTTGTAAATACAGGCTCTAGCAGTACAACTATTTGTCATGTTAAAAAAGTAACTGAAAACCATAAATGATTTTAATGTATTGTATTATGTAATAGGTCTGCAGCTGACAGGAATTAGTATTCTGATCTCTTAAACGTATCAGAACAGAATGCAAAGGTACCTTCCCTCTATTTATAAGCTGAGATTTCTGTCAGTACTCATTACCTTAAGATCAGATAGGTACTTAGTGGAAGACAAGATTGTGTGTTAAAGCTAATTACTATCAAATGTAATGTAGCTTCAAGTGTCCTTTGGGAATGGAGACTCTGGTTCTGTGCCTTACCAGTCACAGTAGAAAGTGATCTCCATCAATCTCATGATTCTGCATCAAAAGTATTATCTTTGAAGAAATAAAAAAATAGTAATTATTAGTTAGTTTAGTGCTCATGAATTCTGGGAAGTGAAGGAAATTATGCAAGCTGTTGTTGGTAAGCTGTTGTAGTGGTTTAACTCCAGCTGGCAACTCAGCCCCTCATGGCCACTCGCTTACTCCCTGCCAGTGGGATTGGGAGGGGTAAAAATCAAAAAACACATGGTTGAGATAAAGACAGTTTAACAGATAAAGCAAAAGCTGCACATGCAAGCAAAGCAAAACCCAGGAATCCATTCTCCACTTTCCGCTGGAAGGTCAGTCTTCAACTCCCCAGGACAGTAGGGCGTCATCAAGTGTAGTAGTTATTTGGGAAGACAAAATTTATAAATATTTAAACTCATAACATCATTCCCCTTTCCTCCTTTTTCTTCCAGCTTTTATTGCTGAGCATGTTGCTATATGATAGGGAATGTCCCTTTGGTCATTTGGGGTCAGCTGTCCCAGCTGTGTCCCCTCTCAGCTTCTTGTTCACCCTCATCCTCCTCACTGGTGTGATGGGGTGAGGAGCAGAAAAGATGTGAGAGCAAAAACTAAACTATACTCTTTATTCTACCAAAACAAATGATAAATAAATACTTGAAATATTTTTTGTAGATGGTGTTGTGTATATTTTACATCTCTTTCTCTGGAAATTGTCAATAGAGTTTCTAATTATCTAATAAACAATTATGAAAACATCTGAATCTCATTTCTACTGATGGTAGCAAAACATTACTCTTTTTTACAGGTAAGATATTCTAACTTGTCAAGATTATTTCCTGCCTTGGCCTAGAGATCAGGGGGAGTTTTTTAGGTCCTAATTTACAGTATTGGAAAGGCTGTTTCTAAGTTTAGAGTCTAGTCTCAGCATTTCACAGTAAGGGTTCTAAAAATAAGATCTGTATCTTGATTTTTTAGGGTACCCTTGAAAGTGGAACAAGCAAACAATGCTCGTGATGCCTTGGCTAAAACTGTGTATAGTCATCTGTTCGATCATGTAGTGAAAAGGGTAAACCAGTGTTTTCCATTTGAAACTTCTTCTTTCTTCATTGGAGTTCTAGATATAGCTGGTTTTGGTAAGTATACTTAAAATAATTTCTAGTTGTCACTTTTTCTCACCAAAGATTCAGTAACAAGTTCTGTAATGAAGGGTAGTAGGGTTTTCTTTTTGGTGTTGATGGTTCTTGTGAAGTCTTTGCCATCCTTGGCTCACTGAAATTCAAAACAGGGCATGTTTATGATGTGCTCTGGTCCTGGCAAGGTTGTCCAGGGGAACAGCCTTTTGTTTTCAGGTCTTTAGAGCTTTGATATCCTGTGCCAGCCTGTTGTGTCATAGATACATGAGGATGCATTGGTTTAATTTCACTGTATGGCAGCATCTTGCTTTGGTTTGCTGCCAACTGTCTGTTATTTGTCTTAGAAATATCATCGCTGCAGTATTTTTAGATGTCTTGTGTACAGCTTGGAAATCTGTAGAAGATTTCATTTTGCTGAAAGAAATGGCTATGGATCTGAACACATCTTTAAATATTAGCACTGTGAAGCTTCTCTTATTTACTATTTAATATAAACTCTTGGAACACTGTTTTATCATAAAAGTTTAACTTCTGTCTTTCAGAGTACTTTGAACACAACAGTTTTGAACAATTCTGTATAAACTACTGTAATGAAAAACTGCAGCAATTTTTTAATGAAAGAATTCTGAAAGAGGTATGATATATTTAATGTTATATTTGAGGATTTAGTTTTTTGCTGTTATATTTGAGGAATTTTTTTTCTGAAGAGATACTTAAAGTAGCACTGCTTTTCATAAGATTACGCATTATGTTTGAATAAAAAAAAAAAATCAGTTGACATACTGTTTTCATATTATGTGACATCTGGTTGTGTCAGGAAAAAATGTGGAATTTTTTTTGTGGAAAACCAGCAATGAGGTATCCAGAGATTGGATAATCGCTAATACCTAATGGAAATATTTAATTGAACAGGCTTATTATTAAAGTGTTGAAGTTGGAATGTATTAAGCTGTGTAAGGAAATTCTCAAATGTGTATTGATTCATGCTATGTTTTTTAAAATTTCTTCATGTTTATTAGAAAAAACATTTTTTTTTTCTTGATCAGTAAAAAAAGAATTAAAATTAAATTCTCATTTCAATTACTTTTTTTGGTAACTTTAGGAACAAGAACTTTACCAGAAAGAAGGCCTGGGGGTTAATGAAGTTCGTTATGTGGATAATCAGGACTGTATAGGTAAGTACTTCTTGAATTGTTAAGCTTTTTGTTACTGTCATGGGGATAAAAGCTTCAAGCAGAAGAGGCAAAATGTGCATGGCACTAGTAATTATATGGTTTTATATATAGCCTCATTCAATTCACAGTCTTAAGGGTTCATAGACATTGCTGCAGTACAAGCATTAGCAGTTTCATCCTTTCCACAGAAAAAAGTTTGTAGTAAAAATTCCTCTTACAAGAACAGTTTCATAGAGAATGGAAAAAAGAGTTTTAAAACTGTGAGTTTGTATCTAATAGTTCCAAGAGCATGAATTTCTGTGTCAGCTTTCAAGGACTTTGGTGGATGTATGTGAGAGGTCAAGGCAATGCAGTTGTTAAAGTACATTAAACCACCACTGTATGCTCAAGTCTGGTCTGCCTTTCCTAAAACAAATTTCTACCTCTCACTGGATCATGTTGTCAAATGGAAATGTTAACCTTTTAATCTTGACATGTGGTCAAATGTGGATGAAAAACTTAAAAATCTCCTCCAGCAACTGAAGCAATCATGGCATAAAGACCTACAATCATACTGTAAGAAGACTTAGGCACCTTTTGGATGACTAATTTCAGCTTGAGACCAAAAGTTAAAATCAGGCAATCGGTTCCTGATCTTTTTTTCCAATGTTCCACAAGAGTTAGAACTTCTAGATTTGATGAATGTCCTATACATACCAATTAACGTACATAGAATTGATTTGCCATAACTTCTTGTATTTTGTTTAATGGCTTTCCATAAGTACTTTTGTAGAGAATCAGGAGAATTTAGATGTGTAATGTTCAGTGGTGGTATGAGTTGATAGATTCAATTTTTGTAAATATATGGTTTTATCCATAGATTTGATTGAAGCAAAATTAGTAGGTGTACTGGATATTTTAGATGAAGAAAATCGTCTTCCCCAGCCAAGTGACCAGCATTTTACTTCAGTTGTGCATCAAAAACACAAGGACCATTTCAGGCTCTCGGTAGGTTTATTTTTGTTGTCTGTCTTGTTTTAATGAAACAGTTCTTGGAACAGTTGATAGTAACACTTCAATTTATTGAAAATATTTCGTGAGAAATCTCATACCACCCAGTGTACACAGTTGGTACCTCTTTGTTAAGGACAGGTTTGGTTATTAGATTTGATGAAAAGTTCACTGAAGGCTTCAAGCAGTTCTAATATCCTGCTGAAACCAAGGCTATATTCTTCACTTACATTTGAAGTTTGTTAACATGTAAAACAGGAAAAGGAAGTAAAACCACATTTTAATTTAGATTGTTCCATATCAGATGAGTTATTTTGTTGTTCATTTCAAAAATTGCTTGCTTTGGAGAACTTTTGACTCATGTTTAGTGTCTAGCTAGCACTTCAGAGATGAGAATAGGAATCATACTGGGAAAATGTTTTTGATGTTAATTTTTTAACATGCAGCACTGTGTGAAAGATTATGGCAAATTGTTGCAGTTTATATCTATAAATTGTGTTGAAATTAAAAAAATGCTGAAAAAATGCAAGCAAAGGAAGCCATCCTTTATCATCCATTTACCAAAATTGTCATCCATTTACCTAGGGCTAAGTTTTCACTTAATCCTGCTTACCTGAATTGTTGTGCAATGAAACATTCTGGTGGTATGTGTTATGATCAGCTGGGTGCTTGCCTGTTAAGATGTACCATCTAAAGCCATGTCTTAAACTTTTGTCTAATCCTAATCATATAACAAGGCTATTCATCAGCTGTGCAATGAATGATACAAAAAGTACTGATTAAAGACAAAACCAAAATCAACTGGCTGGTATTAGCGATCCTGGTGACTTGTATTTTGAATGTATTGTATTTAAGAGTGTGGAAGAGTTTGAAATTAGGGTTTTAGAATATCATGATTTGGACAAGAATAGTAATGATCAACACAATTGTACTTACAGGAAATGTGATTTTTAACACCTAGTGTTCCTGGCAAATCATGGTGGTGTTCTAAGAATAAACTTTTTCTTAGTCTCCATTGTAATACTTCTTTGTAATTCAACTTCTTAATTCCAGATTCCTAGAAAGTCCAAGCTGGCTGTTCACAGAAATATCAGAGATGATGAAGGCTTTATTATCCGACACTTTGCAGGAGCAGTGTGCTACGAGACGGTAATTTTACCTTGGAACACTGTGTTTATTGTGTTTTGTAGAACATTTTTGTTTTTTCAGTGCATATAGCTTAAGTGACAGAGTTTCCTGTGATCAGAAGAGAAGTTCAAACGTTGATATGTCTTAACTTTGAAACTAACTTTTTGAGGATTTGACAGAATTGACAGTTTCTTTAAACTTTTCAGGTTACAGCCTGTTTTAATGACATATGTTTTGTGTAAAAGGTTGTTTCAAATCTACAGGTAATGGTGTCAATATTAAATATATTGATACACAATCTACTGCAAATCTTGCATCAAAAGGTATTTACATCCTGAGGAGAAGAATAAACTATGTGATATAAAAGTATTGTTAATGAAGAGTACCTTTATGGAATCATGATTATCCTTGTACACAGTCCCCATCATACTTTGTGTTTTCCATTTCTACTGGCAATGGACTCATTCATGTAAAAATACAAAATACTTGAAATTTCTACCCTCAAAATGCATTCCAGATTCTTGTGGTTTTTTGACTATGGTTTTTTGACTATTATTGTACAAAACATTGTGAGATCTGAAGCCAGTATCTAGACCATCAATTTTCAAAAACAGAGCTTTAAGATAAAATGAAGATCCATAATGCTTTGTTGTCCTGTATAACTCCAGCATGTATGAAGGACGCTACTTGCAAAGAAACTTTTTGTCAATTGAAAAAATGTGCTTGAAGGATTTTTGTACTTCAGAATACTCCAAGAATAATAATGATTGCTGTGCTGTTGCTGTGCTGTTGCTGTGCTGTTTTGCAATAGATGCATTCTGTGCGTCATTTTAAAAATAAGAAAGTTGAAGCCCCTGTGTTACCTACGTGATTTTTCTGAGGTTGCTTAGAGTAGATATCAAAATAATAGATGAAATTAGAATTCCAGTGAAATTGGAGCCAATTTTTATTTGTACTAGATGCTCTATTTTTAACCATGTACCTCATTATGATACACTAATAATGCCATAGAGTGTCTTCAGGAACAGAGGAGACAGATTTGATCACATAAACTCTGCTGTCAGAGCTAATCACATGTGAGGTCCAGAAACTGTTAATATGCTTGACTTTATCCTCTCCCTCAGAGGGACTTCCTTAGCCTGGGTCTTAAAACTTTTGGACAGTAGCTGCCTTGTATTACTTGTGTTATTTGTTTGTTTGGTTTTTTCTCACTGCACTTTCGGCAGTTCTCACAGTGATTTGTGGTGAGGACACTTATTTGGCTGCATTCATATTCCTGTCTTGTGTCTTCATGGCCCAGGGAAACTTTGAAGGCCTGTGTTTGTCCTTTGATTCTTACCACCCTTTTATGGGATATCTGGCAAATTGGCATTTTCTTCAAAGTAGTCTTGCCCTCTTCTGTTTATTAAGTTGCACCAAAAGCTATTGCGGATTTTGTTACTATGAAATTGGATACTAATGTATTGATCTCTGAGTTTCAGTGTAATGTGTTGTTCTATTCAGTTAGTGATCCAGTTCAAATAAACCAGATATATGAAGTTTAGAGGAAGGAACAATATGTTTTATTAAATCAAATGTTCATAAATAGTCGTAGTACTACTGAAGGAACCTGTTTTCATTTCATTTTCCAAACTGTGTAGATGTACCAATTTAAGTGTGCACGTTAATTCCCATTTCACAATAGATCTTAAGTGATATTACAAGCAGTGAAGAATGAAGCTTCCCAGAACTCCCAGGTGATCATGATGTGCTGAGTGCTGGGAACGGGAGGAGCATAGTCATTGACAAAAAACCAACTGATCTCTTTAAAGGCGTCAAACCTTTCTTTGGGTTTCATAATTCCAACAGCATCCTTCAAAATTAAGCGTGTCTTTTCTCTCTGGCGTTAGGGTTTTGTGTATCCAGCTGAAAAGTTGTTTGAAATAATATATGAATATTTACCCCATGTATTCTTGCTGAATTTTGAATGATGTAACTATGTTTCCTTTAGTTTTCTAATTAGGCCGAAGTAACTTGGACAATAAAACAGATGTGCTTTTATCTCTTGGGTTGTCTTTTCAGATGCAATTTGTGGAAAAAAACAATGATGCTTTGCACATGTCCCTTCAATCTCTTATATGTGAATCCAAAGACAAGTTTGTTCGACAGTTGTTTGAAGCCAACACTAACAACAACAAGGATCCCAAACAAAAAGCTGGAAAGCTCAGTTTCATCAGTGTCGGTAACAAATTCAAGGTAAAAGCATATAGTAAAGAATCCTGTCTTGTAATGTATGCTAGTTTTATGTTACTTGAATTAAGTAGAGCCTAAGGTTGGGAGAACTAGCAGTAACTTGAGATTCAGAAGAAAATTTGATTAAATAATTGTTTTTCTTCTCTTGAATTATAAGGAACTGGTGTATTTACCCTACGTGCTATGCATCTCTGTCCAAAGTATCTTCCATAATAGTCCTTACAGAGATTATACAGTGATTTTTAGATCAGAATCTTACAAAGCCACATGGAAGTCCTTATTCAAAAGGTTTTGAGATTTAAATTTGGATTCTGTGGACTTTAAAAGGTTCTAGATGTGACAAAATGTATTCTTCTATCCTATTGTAATTATGCCTTCTAGAACATGTATTGATGCCCTACAGTTTGCCAAACTCTCAAAATTCAATACCTAACCTAACCACTGTTTTTCCTTTTCTGAAATATATAGTCATGGCTTACACAGGAAGATATTCATTGTGCTGAATGTTTCCTTTCTCAATACCTGAATTTGATGCTTCTCCTCATTTTCTCCTTTCTTCTGATGTTATAAAGCTGACCTTCAAACCTTGTCTTCTCCAAATGTTTTCTGCATCCTTTTCTCATTCATCAGTTTTATTTTAGCTGGACTATTCTAGCTCAAGATGGCTAGAAAGTGAACAATAGGGGAATTAAGAGAGGAAAAGCAGGCACATCGTGGGCTGCAGGTAAATTTTTCAATCTCACAGATTTACAGTTGATAGAGCTGCAGCAATTTCAGCAAGAGCTCTTTTCATCACATCTGGGCCAGATCCAATGAAGGATTTGTATGCCTTCAAGTCAAATGCTGAAACAGTTTTGGTATGCTACCTTACCTAAGCCCATGTCAATAACCCATCTCATGTTCCTAGCTAGACTCCTTACACAGTCCCTGGGGAATGCAAGTATCTTAGATAATCCAGAAGATCTGCACATGGAGTGAGACTGCCAGTAGCAGAAGAGTGTTTCTGCATTTCTGCTCCTTATCAAGGTTAAGGTTATCAAGGTTCTGCTCCTGGATCAGGACTGCAAGATAAATTCCTTCTTGCATAATCATATCTTGTGAGTAGCATTTGGAACTGTTCTCAAAAATTCAGAGGCTGAAGAACAGGAAGGATATGGCAGCAGCACACTTGCTTTTTATAGCAATGATATTCTGCTTCAGGTCTATCCTGTATTCAGTGTTCTATGGCTATTTCATTTCCTGTAGTGGGCACTAAGTTATTGGTCAGTTTGTCAAAGGGTGTTCTCGTTACACTTTTCTTTAGCTGTTTGATTAGGTAGCCAGAAATAAAATTTTCATGGGGTCAGAAAGAGTAGGAGACAGAGCCTGACTTGTAAGGTAGTGATTTTGGCATTTAACTGGGAATTGGGCAGACTGCACTCTTGAGTTTTGCTCTGATGATTATTTTTAACTCCTTCCTATTCTATAGTGGTCGTTGAATTAAAGTGTAACAATTGGTTTAATATAAGATACATAATCATCAGGTAGTCTGAAGAGTTGCATACAGATAAGCCATGTCCTGAGCAAACCCTGCAGCCATAAGTCTGCTGTAAATGAAGCTAGGATCCACAATTTTTTAGAGCTGTATTTTTAAAATTAAATCAGCTGGGGCATCTGAGGTAGTTTCCTCTTTTTTCTATTTGGATTTTCAGTTTCTCTCAGGTTTAGGACCTGGTTTTATTCACGTGGTGTGGACTTGTGCATTATACCACTGCCCAAGGAGACTTTTTTGGATTTCCTTTTGAACTTTGTTATTCACCTCTCCACCTAGAACACAACCCTCTTTGGATCTGGCCCATCAATCTATAATTCTTTCAATGTTTTCAAATTTCATGGCATTTTGAATGTATGTGTTACTTCCAATAATTCATTTAGTGTTACCTTCCCAGACACAGCATGTGATGCTGATGAACACTAATAGCCTTGAAAATTTCACTTCAGATGACATCAAAAGAAGGTCTTTTATCTTACTAGATAGTTCATCTCTTTAAGAATATGAATTCTTAGTGCATTAATTTGTAAGTCAGTCTTCTGAAATACTGGAATTGGAACTTCTTCTAATCATATAAATTATTTGCTGCTGTTGCAGGGACCTCTCTTTATGAAATCCTTCCCACATCCCTTCCTTATAACTAATTAAAATTAATTCTCATAAATCAGTGAGAAACTAATGATGAATTTATAATCAGATCTCTTCAAGATTATTTGAGATAATTTTACCTTATGCTAATGATGAATTAAATTGTGAAAATTCAAAGAGCAGTAGTGTTAGCAATATGCTTTACTCATATACACATTTTGTTGGAGAAATTCATGTGAGAATGTCTCTGGCTTATTTCTTGCCAGATCATAGAGTATGAGGAAGGGATATTTTTCCTCAAGCAGAAGTGTATTTTGTTAATGGAAATTAGTCTGTCTCTTGCAAACGTAAGTGTATCCAACTTAAGAAAACATAATTATTATGATCAAGTTGAGATACAAAGAGTATGTGTAAGTGAGAACTGAGCAGGAGGTTATTAGTGTTTGTCATGCTTCTTGTGGCACTCTTTCTAACCACATCCATGTTAAGTTAAAAAAATCCCAAACCAGTTTTATCTACCAGAGGGACAACTGGCAGCTGTAGGTGGTGCACACTACCCATACAAATCTTGTTTCTTGGATTCAAGGTAATTGAAAGATCTGGCTAAAAAAAAAAATTAGTCAAAAGTCAGATCCTTTGAATTTTGCTTCCAGTGCTGAAAATGAGTATGTTAGGACATACTGAATTTTGTATTGCTGCAGTCTATATACTTAAAGTTTACTGATAAACTAGAAAGGATGGCCCAGCAGTAATTTATGTGGCAAAACAGACACACCTCTAAAGTTAAAATACTGCTATTTTTCTGATGTGGTTTTGGAATATTTACCGATTACTTTCAATAGCAACTCTAAATTGTTTTCTCTGAAAGTCTTAAGTCTCTGGTTATCCTGAAGACTTGAATTCAAATAATAGTAGTATTGCAGTCTTTTCTTATCACAGTATATTTAAATGCAAACTCAGTAAATGTAATTTTAAAACTGTAGGTTTTTGTCATCAATAGAGAATTAAAAAGTTGGAAATTTGGTAATAAAAATAGATTATTGTAGGTAAATGTTGACATAAGTTAAGAAAAATACCCAGAAGAAAAGCCTGAGCTATACTCTATAGTTTCTGTGTTAATTATTTAACATACAAATAATGCTTGTTATAGGTTAAATTTGGGATTTCACAAATTTTCAGTGTATTTTTTAAAAATGATTGCTGATTGGTCTCATTTTAAATATAATTTTATTACATAGTCATTATTTTTTTATATTCCCAAATGGACATGCATTTTTTTTTTGGTAACTATATTGTAGTAAGTTACTAGTCCATGCAGTATTGTTGTACACTTAAATGCAAGCAATTTCCTCAGGGCCATTCATGCACACTTGCATGATTTTGTCTATTTAAATTTGTGAATGTTTGGTTTATCAGTTCTGTCTCACTAACAATGAACATGCATGCAGTAATGCTGTATTTGGTGTGTATATTTCTGTACTTGCCATGATAAGGCTCTTGAAATGCCTGTTTTCTTTTACAGACTCAGTTAAATTTGCTTCTTGAGAAGCTTCACAGTACTGTAAGTATATGTACAGATGTAGGTTCACAGTTTTCTGATGTAAGGCAAAATAGATTATCTCAATATTATGGCTTACAATAAATGTAATTAGTAATTGCTTAACAGTTTGCAGCCACATGGGACTTCAGGAACATCTTCCTGTGCGTGTGATGGTTATTGATTTACTTAAAGGAAAACCCACCACCTTCAAACATGTTGTAGAATGAAAGTTAAACAATTTGAATAAGCAGTATGAAATCTGGCTGTGCTGCCATCTCCTTTTTTGTCACTTTTACTTCTTTCGGTGCACTGGTTATCATTGGTGACTAATTTGCAGAGAATTTAGAAATGTTTCTTAGAAGTAAGTTATTTAAGAAGTAATTTATTGTTAATTACTGTTTTCAGATTCCATAAAAAAATATTTTTTAATTTTGCTTTTTTGACAGACTGTAAATGCACAGGTGGTCAAAGAACCTGAGTCCCCTAATGAATATTTGTTAATTTGACTGATGTAATAATTAGATAGTTTGTGAAATTTTCCCTGTAGTACAACATGCTGTTTTCTTTTAGAACTTGGAGCTGTAGGAACACAGTGTTGTTTCTCTTGACCTCATGTTCTAACTAGTTATAAATATTAGGTTATGCTCTGTCAAAAAAGAAAAAGGGTGAAAAACCAAGGGAAACAAAGAAGTGAGGTGCTGGAGTATAGCCAGCATATAATATTTTACTGTAGTCGTGAGGCTGAGGTAATCTATTTCACCCAGAACATTCTGGAACTGAAATACAGTGTAGGGAAAAAAACGTGTGGCCAGGCTTGCTGTACTCTTAAGTTTAGTTAACCCATGATTGAGGAGATATTGTTAATCTAGAGCTCCCTTGGCAGATGCTGTCTCATTCTCATCTGAGAGATGGAAAAAGAGGGAATATGCTGCAAACTGGGATTAATACTAGGTTTTCTCAGTCCCAGTTTTGGTTTAGTATATGCAAGGTGGTCATTAGCAGTCACCTGTTATAGGAAAATCTGAATAATTGGATGGTGCTTGGCAAAATGTTATCCTTGATGAATGTGAAATGATCAGAGAGCAGCGGTCAAAACTGTAGCACACGTGGTCATAACAGAGGAGCAGACTGGAACAGCATCAGTGAAGGGAGACAAGCTGTGAGCCTAAAGAAGTTGTACAAAGGAGAAGTTAAGGAAGGTCAGGTTCATCTGGCATGATTCTGATGTCAGGAGTCAGGTTGCATGTTTGCTGATGTGAACTCTGGGGCGTTTTAGTGTTGTGATTGTAGAAGATAATGAGCATGGTAGGATCTAGAGTCATAAATCATGGATTGTATACATGTTAAGGAGAATAGTTGAGTGAAAATTCTACAGACTTGAGATCCAATTAATAGCTTGAGCAATGAGATCAGTTACATCAAGACCAAGGTTGCAGTGCAACACTGATATATGAGAAAAAGGATGGGGCTGAGACTTGATTATCTTTAAGGCCCATCCCACCCCTTTAACATTCTATGATTCTATAATAATGTCAGCATTTCTCTTTTAGAATATTATTATTTTGTATCTCCCCCCCCCGTCCTCCCTATCCCCCCATAAGTCTTAAATCATTAACTGCTATTTTAGGAGTTTCAAAAATCTGTGGATTTTGCTAACTTCTTCCTTTGGTCATAGGGGTCGAGCTTTATTCGCTGTATCAAACCAAATCTGAAGATGACAAGTCACCATTTTGAAGGAGGACAGATCCTCTCTCAGCTTCAGTGTTCAGGTAATGCATGCCTCTGGTACTTTTCCCTCTGATTTTTACTTTGGTGATGATATATTACCCTAGGTTTGAAATATGTGGGATGAAAGCAGTATTTCCTTGCTTGAACTGTTTTCTACAAGGTAAGTTATTTATGCCTTATAAACAGCTATTTAGATTTTTAGTAACTTAGCATTCATTTTAGTCAATAGAACCCTAGAAATAATTAATCTGAACTGCCTTTAGGACTCTTCTTGCAAAGAAGAGTTGCCCACAGTATTAATAGGGCACCAGTTCAGTCTGGAACAATAGAATTTTAAATTTCTGTGGCAGTTTAGTGTTAGAAACTCAGTGTGCATTTCGAGGCAGTCAGTGTTAGCTGAGATATCTAATAATTGAAGCATACCAGTGTTCTTTGATTTTATAGATACTATGATCAAGTTTAATTATACTGGCTTACTTTCTCAGAAGTTTCTTGATATCACAATTAACTTGATTTGGAGCTGAACATCCAACATGGATGAAATGCTGCATCTTCATTGTTCTTGAAATGCTGAATGCTTCTCAAATTTACAGCTTTATTTGCTTATGCCCCACTGAACTTTTTGAAAAACAAAGACAGTATAAAAAAAATTAAATTTCTATTGAAAGCAGATATGCAAAAGATTAAGTTTTACGACAGCAACCACAAGTTAAGGTCTGAAAACTTACCTGCAGCCTCAGCTGATAGGGTTATATAAAGTAATGGGTAAGAACTGGTATGGCCTGTGCTGCTGAAATATTTGCATCTTACTGACTGTGGGCTTTACTGATGTCCTAGTAGCAGCCAAAATGTGGTAACATTATTCAGGACATTAAAGTTACACTTAGCAGCCGATACCTTGTATTTCAAGTACGCTGAATGTTTCAGCACTGCGTATGTATTTGAAGGTGCATCTGCACCACGTCTCACAAATAACCATTCACATGATTAAAATAAAAGCCTTGTTGGGCATTATTTGGTGGTTTGGGGTGTGAATTTGGGTTTTTTCCCTCCCTTTAAAAATGAAAATGTCAAATCTGCTGAAAAGGCAGAAGTTTTTAGAAGGAATATTAGAAAAAAAACCCCTATGGATAATTGTTACTTACCTGTCAAAAGAGAGAAAATATTGTGTGCTTTTCTCATGTGTTCAGTATTAACTTTTTGTGACTGATCACATAATCAAAAAATGCTACAGGCTTGATCAAATCCCAGCTGAACTTTGTGGTTTAGTCTCTGAACAAGGTCTTTGAGTCTTATGCCATAAACCTACTGGTTATCATAAAATTCACTGCTTAATTTGCATGTTACTGATCCCAGCTTTTGTGCATGTATCTCTGTGAATTTAGGGATGGTGTCAGTTCTGGATTTGATGCAAGGTGGTTTCCCATCACGAGCTTCATTTCATGAGCTGTACAATATGTACAAGAAATACTTGCCTGAAAAATTGGCTCGACTGGACCCTAGGCTTTTTTGCAAAGTAAGAAAGAAAATAATTCTTCTGTATTCATTCAGGAGAGAAAATGTATTGTGATGTTGCTTTTTTGTGGTTTTTTGAAGGAGGGAGAATATAATCCTTTCTGTTTTCTGTGTTTCAGGCCCTATTTAAAGCCCTGGGACTGAATGAAAATGATTACAAATTCGGGCTAACCAAGGTGTTTTTTAGGCCAGGCAAGGTAATCTTTTTCTTGGAGTTCATGATTATGAATCTTAGAATAATTTCAGTTTGAAAGGACCTTTGAAGGTGACATTGTTTAGCATATTGATAAAAGTATGGCCAACCTAAGGTTGCCCAGGATTTTTGTAAATAATTTTTTTCATTTTCTTTGCATAAACCACAAAATTAGTACTGATACAATTGCTTTTATAGTCTTGTCGCTGATGCTACGAGATGCTATTTCTAATGCAATGTTTGTATTACAAGAATTATGTTGACTATCAAAAAAGGAAGTCAGAGCCAAGAAGAAATATTTTGTAGTAAAAGCTGTTTATAGCTCAACTCTCTTTCTGTGATTCTGAGCATTGCTGCTTCTATTCAGAGAAAGGAGACAAAGTTGAGAGCTATTGTGATGAGAATGGAAAAGTGTTGTAATCCCAGAAGATTGTTTTTCCTGCCACAGAATTACTGAAAAGCAGAAGTGCAGGATTTTCAGAAAATGTTGCCTTCAATGGGGACCTTATACAAAGGTTAAAAATTGAGAAGTGCTTTCAGCTTTTATTTTTTTTCCCACAGATATATATAATTAGATGTGTCTTGAAGTTGTGGAAGGCCAGAGTTCACTTTCAGGATGTAGAAAAACAACTGATTTTTAAAAATTTTGGCAATAAATATTTTTGGTGATTAGTAAATGGTTCTGTTATTCAAAATGTGAAGTGTTGGACGTCTATAAAACAAACATATAAAAAATCTGCAGCTGTCATTTCTGTTATCATTAAACAATAAAGTGCAATAAAATTTATCTGCTGACTTTAATTGAAAGCTGATATAATGAAATACAGTTTATGTTAAAAATACCTTAACATTTTAACTCAGCATGATTTTACATAATAATGTCTAACACTCTCTGTCCTCCTACTATGTAAAACTTGTTTTAATTATCATTTAGTTTGCAGAGTTTGATCAGATAATGAAGTCTGATCCGGAGCACTTGGCAGAGCTGGTTAAACGAGTGAATCGCTGGCTTATCTGCAGTCGTTGGAAAAAAGTTCAATGGTGTTCTCTCTCAGTGATTAAATGTATGTGTTTTATGTTTTATTAAATCAAATTTTTTGTTAAAAATACAGCAAAGCAATTATTATCACCTTGAAATGTGGCCAAGGGCATGTGTAGCAGATGGTTCCATACTGAAGTCTGAGTAATTGATTTCAAGGTTGAGAGATTTTTCTTGAGAAGGTGAGATTTGTTGCTGGTTTTACTGTGCAGAGTAGGAATAAGGTGGTGTGGAATAGAGATTGGCACTTGTGGTGTGCTTCAGTAAAGGTGTCTGGGAGATGGGGAAAGGTCTGATGCAGAATGTCAGCAATCTCTAATAACATGGAGGGTGAAAACTGTGCATTAAAATGGGGAAGAAAAGCATAAAGACCTCATGCCAGTGCACACACAGCTGTGAATTTGGGCCAGCAGAGTTATGGCTTTCACATCTGTCACTGATTGATTATTATTTGTTGCTGGTTTTAGTGGAGCAAATAGAATTTATGAATTCTTGTGATTCAGATTTCAAGCATCAGAGATTGTACACTACAATCATAGGTTTGACCTAGACATTTATGCCATTTAGTGTATATTTTTCAGAAAGACAGGACAGAAAGTATGTCACTGTGTGCAAAAAGTAGAAACACAGGGAAATGATACTGATTATTATTTCTTCGTAGTATTTTATGGGAAATTGGAAGCTAATTTTATTCCTAGTACAAAGCAGAAATAGATAAACAAGAAGTAGAGTGCATCTTTGTGACCACCTAAGTCCAGTGGTTAAATATCACTGTGTTCACAAACCATGTGCTAAGGGCAGTCTGGATCCACAGGCATCTATGTTTTCTCTAGTAAATCTGTAAAAACTCATTTATTGTTGCACTTCTAAAACACTTAGCACACATGCATGTGCCATTGCTTTGATTCTCTTTTTAACTTGCCTCCTGGTCTCAATCATTTAGTTTTAGTTAGAGTCTTTAGATGAAGACTGTATTAGAACAAAAGCTAGAGATTTTGTTCTGTGTTTGTTGTTCATTCCAGTATTGTAGAGACATGCTCAGTGAAGTTGCAGCCACTTTATTATCTCTAGCAAATATTGGCTGCTTGATTACTCTTCCACCCAGGACTAAAACTTCAAGCTGAGTATTTCCTGCTTCCTAGAGCCTGTGACTTTTAACTGAGGTTACTCATATCTGTAAATCTGGAGGGGTGTTGTGAGTGTGCACGTTTCATTGTTCCTGTTGGGTTTGGGTGGGAGCCTCTGTGCCTGGCCCAAGATGGTGAATTCTGCTATTCTGTTTCTTAAATGTTGTGGTTCCAATATAGAACAAGCTCTCAAGCTCGCACAGTCTACATACAGTTTTGAGGTACATCAAATGTGTGAGGAAGATAGAAATGTTGGAATCTTAATGTTTTGTACAGTTTATCTTCTGTGTGTTTACAGTAAAGAATAAGATAAAATATCGAGCCAGTGCCTGCATTAAAATACAAAAGACTATCCGAATGTGGCTTTGCAAGAGAAAGCACAAACCACGGTAAGAAGATATTCCTTGGTTGAAGAAAATTTGCTTTAAATAATATTTTCTTTTGACTGTAAGAAGAAGTTTACTTAACTAAATCTGTCTGAAATCATAGAATGATGCTAAGTACAATTGAAGGACATTGAGAGGTTCTGTTCCTTCACTCTTTCCCAAGGATGAATAGACTACATCTGAACCTTTCCTAAAAGATGTTTCTTTAGCTCTTTGTTCATAAAATCCTTAAGTGACAGCCTTGTTTTTAGAAATCTTTTTAAGTCTGTCTAATTTAATTTAAGCTCATTAATTTTTGTCCTTTATCTATTCACACCTTCCTTTATAGGCTCTCTTTCATTTTTGTCTTAGAAATAATAACTGTCTTGTCTCCTCTTGAAATTAATTCCATTAGCTGATTGCAGGGAATACTGATGGAAAAACTACTTCAGTCATTAAGCTCTGCTGACACCTTTGTGTTCTTTGACAGAGATGCAACTCTGTTCTTTTACATCCTTTGAGAATTATTTTTCATTTTGAATCTTGGCATTTCTGACATTTTTTTACTTTTGAGCTAGTTGGTGCTCATCTATAATGATTTGATTTAGTTTCTACTTTTTTGTGTTGATTTGCAAATCCCAGTACAGTGATTTCTGTTTAGTAAGATTGTCTACAGAGTTGTAACTTCTATGTGGGGCCTTCGGTAGTGGTTCTTAAATAAGCTCATGAGTTTTCAGTTTTCCTGGACTCTTCCCCAGTCTTGTTTTCTGACTCCTTTGGGGTGTAATGACTGTGTTCCCTGCTGTGTAGTTAAGTTTTATCTGATTCATTTGGGTATTGTTTGAATAAGTGGCACTAGTCAACCTTTATCCCTTCCAGTTAAAATCCTCTAGTGGATACTAATGATTTATTATTATGAAAAACAACCCAAAAAAACCCAACCCAAATTAATTCTCAAAATAAAAATGCATTTTTCCATTTTGAGCCACTCTCTGCTAAGTAATTTTAGTTACTGCTTGGAAAAGGCTCCATTACTTAGTTACTTGATGTGATAATGTTCAAATTTCAAAAAGGGGGTGAGTTTTGTCAGAAGGCATAACTTGTCTCCCCATCTACCTTTTATACATGAGTGACTAGTGGAGTTTTAAAAGTATCACCTTCCAAAATCATCTCAAGATACAAATAAGCTGTCTTACCTTCACAGCATTGATGGCCTGATAAAAGTACGTACACTGAAGAAGAGACTTGATAAATTTAATGAAGTAGTAAGTGCTCTGAAGGAGGGGAAAGCAGAGACAAGCAAGCAGGTCAAGGAGCTGGAGGATTCTATTGATGCTTTAATGACCAAAATTAAGGTATGTGATAATAATGAGAGAAATAGTATCTTGGTGCTGGAATCTTTAAAAAGCTTCTTCTAAAGGAAAGAAGCTTTTATTATTTTTCTTAATAGAAAATATACTTTAATATAATGGTCTTAATTTTCAATCATTGGGCAATTCCTGTTTAAAATTATTTGTAAATATAACTGCAGTGAATCCTGAAAATAGGTGCATATGTCTAGACTTTGGTATCTGTGTGTCAAAATTGGCACTGAAGGTTTTAAAGAAAAAATGTATGTTGATATTATGAGACAAGTGTTGTTAATAATTTGTTTATTGATTTCAGTATTGGAATAATGTATATTACCAATATTTTAACTTAATAAGGGCTGAAACAAGACATTGTCACAGAATAAAGACATTTCTTTTCCAGTTATGAGGCTTTTCAGGCTTGGTAGTAAAGAGAATTGAGGTTGCAGATTATGCTTCAGGTCTGTAGTCCTCTCTCTTACCACAGAAGCACAAAGACAAAATGAAAGCATACTGGCATTTATTAGCATTAGAAAAAAAATAGTTTCTTGAATTCTTGTTTCATGCAATATTATAGTTTTCTTAGTGTACCATAATAAGACTTCTCTATTTAAAATCACTGTTGAAAAGATGGCAGAGTTAACCTGTCAACTTAGAGTTCTCTTTTCTAATAAAAATGATATAATTTGATTGTCATCATGATGCACTATCAGAAAAGGTCAGCAAACCCCCCATATTGCAATTTTATTAGTAAGATGTGAGTTGAAAAATGAAATTAAATTGTACCTGTCAATAAGGTTTGAAAATGTGTGTAGCAAAGACTATTTTTGAAGCATTTTCAACCTGTCATTTGTTACTAATAGCTTTTTAGAAAAATTAGTCACAACACAGTGCAATATTTTTTCTGAGTGCTAGCAGAAATATTAAGAAAAACTATTTTACGCTGTGACATAAAAGCAAAGCTGTAAATAACCACTAAAGAAGATAAGAATACAATGCAAAACACATGGGCAGGCCTTAATTTCCATCCTAGCATGTTAAGAATTAATTTCTGTTGCTCAAAACTGCAAGATTTAAAATATGAAGGCATATTTTGAAAAAAAAGCATGTTTAATTTCAGTGATGAAATGGAGATTACTTTGTGTGCTTTTGTAGAAGAGGGGAGAGGAGTGGGTCCTCAGGATTTTAGAAAGAAAGGGAAGAATGAACTTAAGCTTCCCCAACCCTAGGTGTATATTTGATTTCAGTATAGTGCTCAGTGATCTCATTTCACTTAATGTTTTTTCAGTGTATGCTTTCAAAAGTGAAGTACAAATAAAAAAGAATAATCCCCTTATTATTTTTGCAGACCACTATAATGACTAGAGAACAGATACAGAAAGAATATGATGCTTTAGTTAAAAGCTCAGAGCAGCTTCTGAGTGCACTGCAAAAGAAGAAGCAGCAAGAGGATGAAGCAGAAAGGCTACGACGCATCCAGGAGGAAATGGAAAAAGAAAGAAAGAGACGTGAAGAGGAAGACCAAAAACGAAGGAAGGAGGAAGAGGAAAGACGCCAGTGAGTCTTGATTTTGAATAAGCTGCTGGTTATAGAATGAGAAGAAAACAGGAAAGGCTTTTTAATGAAGTTGTTTTTGATATACTTTCACTTAGAGAGTGACTTGGATTGTATTATGGGTGTTCTGTGCAGTGTTGAAAAATTTTCTTTCCCAGTTATTTATAAGGCAAGTGTCAGAAGAGCATATGGAAGAAATGATATGATGCAGCTGGAAATACAGATGGACTTGAAAAATTTCATGATTTACATGTAGTATCCTGTCATCAGGACTCTATGGGCTTCTGGATTACCATTCAGTGTTATGAAAGAGACTTTGTATTTCTTACTATTTCTTGTTCACTTGTGTCATGATAACACGTTTTCATTTCCTTCCCTTCTCCTTTTATGTAATAGGAAATCTGAGATTGAGGCAAAGAGAAAACAAGAAGAGGAAGAGAGAAAAAAGAGGGAAGAGGAAGAAAAGCGTATTCAGGTTAATGCTTTAGCTGTGTGTGGTTTGGGGGGATTTTTTGTTATTGTGGTGGTTTTGGGGTTGTGTGTTTGTTTTCTTGTATTCATTTATTTATTTATAAATCTTTTTTGTAGCTTATGTTCTCCACTGAGTTTAATGGCTTCTTTCTATAAATGCTTGTCTCAGAGTCATTCACCAGTATTGCTTTACTAGGAAATATAAGGCAAATGTCAGGTTTAGGGCATCCCAAGACAGGTCACCTATTTTTACTTCCCATGCAACTTCAGGTATTCTGAGTGGAGGTGCATCTGTTTTTAAAGGGTTTTAAAAGTTATTTTAAGAATACACAACACTGGAGAATCCTACCTTTACATTTGAAGGTTTTGTGGATGGTCCATGTCAGGCAAGTTTGGCATTCTTTTACTAAAGTCACATCTCAGCTTGGACTGTGTCATTTACTTGCTTAACTGCAAACACTTTCAGAATATTGGTAATAATGACAGGATGTAGGACTGTCCTTGGTAACTCCTTTGGCTACATTCATGTACAATAAATACGTGCAACTCAAACCCCACACCTCCATCCTTCCCCATGATTTATGGCAATTCTTACTGATTTCATAATGAGCTCTCATTCTGAGGTGTGTTTGGCTCCTATATCCCTCTTTTCCTTTTTTCTTGAAGACTGCTTGAGTGACTTGGGATAGCAGTCTTATGAGAAAAAGAACATCTGTGCTGATTGTCGTCATCAGTGTGTGTTGGTTTCTGAGCTGTGGATATCTGCAATGCAGAATGTAATTTACACTTTTATTTTAAAATGCTGTGTTTGGATCCACGTGGATACATAATCATGTAGGGTGTTTCATTCTCCTATGTGCAGTTAATTTCGCATTATCTTTCTTCCTGGTTGTTGGTTTTATCAGTTAATCTAAAATGAGATTCATAGGGTAAAGTCACTGGTGTAAATGTACAGTTAGTATTTTAGTGGTGCAATTTCACAATGATGAGTGGGAAGCAGCTTTGTTTCCTTTGCTAATTTTTGGGCACAGCTAAAACTTTGTGTATGTGCCTTTTGAAGGTATGAATTGGATGGTCCTGTTTTACTTCCTGTGTGTGCAGGGCTTTTTGTGGAGTAATGATAGTAAACTGCTGTTGTTGTTTGGCTCTGCAGAGGCAGTATATTTGAATTGCTCCTGCACTGCACTAAGTAGGAAGTTTTACCATTTGCTTAAAGTCAGATCAGTTCCACAGAGAATTCCAGTGTCTGTCTTAATCCCTTTTCAAAATGAACTACAGACCTATATCCAAAGTAGTGCCTATTACAAAGTCCTGTAATGCCAAGAGCAGAATATCAAGGCAGTATTGTGTTAGTGCTATGGAGGAGTAGCCATAGTCTCTGTTTCATTTGAGTTTTAATGATTCTAAAAACTTTTGAAGACTAATTTTTATAATAGTGAACAAAATATTTCATACATTCAGAAAAATAAATAAAAATTATTTGGCACATTATTTGAAAAAGTAATGTTAGTGGTGGACAATATTTGATAAACCACATGAAAACCAAGAATCAGTTTGTAGCTGTTTCATTTTTCTTGAGTCAAACTAAATATTAATGCTGTTAATTTTCCAGTTCTGTAAACTGTATGTGTTTTCAAAAGCTAATACATTACTTAGCGTATTTTCCTAATATTGCTTATGTAGCATTTTGGTTTTGATTGGGTGTAAGAGCCTGAATGAGAGATATGGGACTCCAGGTGGCTCTTTAAAGGTGTTGTTTATTTCGTAGATTGAAGTCACAGCAGTCATGGGTCGTGGGTGACAGAGCCAAGCCTATAGCTGTCAGCATCAGCTTATGGGCAAAACCTGAAGCCACTTTAGCTCTGGTTACAATGCATTATATAGTTTTCTTTACTGAGCATGTTGATACATAAAAACCAATCAGCATGATACACAATACCTTTACATTTACCTGTAGCCTATCACAACTACTATTATTACCGTATTATGGTTAGTACTATCCAATCACATCAAGTTGGTGTGTTACATTTTAAGCTTGAAGTTGTTTTTCAGTTTTCTTGCAGGGGAAAATTCTTAGACCTTTTTTCGACTTGGTAGAAACATGTTTTTGTTTCCCTATAGTATCTTTTGCTTTTCTTGAGACCTCTTTCTGGTTGCTACAAACATCTTTGTTTGTGGTCAACATAACCTTTGCTCTAGCCATAAAACCTCTTTCCAACTTGACATAACCTTTGCCTTCTTAGTTGTCCATTAACTGGCTCAGCAATCCTTAATCTGGACATCTTTTATTCTTCTATATCAAAACTTGCTTTTATCTCTATTCCACTTTCAGGTTCCACTTTCAGAGAGCCTTCTGCTAAGCATTTATATCTGTAAAACTTTCCTGTGAACTTTCATTATTCCCAACAATTGGGTAAGGTTAAAGGTGTCTTATTCTAAAACAGGCTGAAATTGAGGCTCAGCTGGCCAGAGAACGAGAGGAGGAAACCCAGCACCAGGCCGTGCTTGAACAGGAGCGTCGTGACCATGAGCTTGCAATGAGGATTGCCCAGAGCGAGGCAGAACTCATCAGTGATGAAGCTCAGCTTGATTTAGGTTTGCGCAGGTACGGACTTAAGTTCTTACATTTTCGTCTCTGTAGTTTTTTTCTCCCTATCCTGATCCCTTTGAGAAGACTATGCTCTTGTTGGGTTTATGGAACTTTGTGTTCATTAGATGGAGCTTCTAAGTCAGCATATTAGTATGTTTTTCAAATTAACTTTTGAAATTTGTTAGAAATAGATTCCTTTTGCTTAGACTTCCTTCATTTTGCATCTTGCTACATCAGTAATTTTGTATTTTTTGTGACTATGACTGCAGTTCTCTTTCTTTTTTTGAGTTCTAACAAGAATGGGAAACTTAAAATTCTGATTTTTTATGACTCATTTAAAGTAGGGAATGAAATTTCTTCAGTGGTACGTAATAATAAAATACATCTTTGCTAGGACTTGATGGTTCCATTTGTGCAGTGAATTTGTGTGAGATTTTTTTTTTTAAACAAGAAGCCCTCTTTGAATGCAGAAATAAAAGTAATTTCTGTGCCCTGACTGGTAAGTTTTTTTTTCAAGTGGAACGAAAATATCTAACATAGATTGGTTTCAGATGTTAGGTGTTAGTCGTGTTTTGTGTGAATTTTTGATGTCTGATAAGAAAAGCTTAACTTTTGATACACAGAACTACACTGCCAGTCTGCAAAGCAAGAGCTCTTCATGTGTAAAAGGTGATGTCTTAGAAGCAACTTAAACTTATTGTTCAAGTTGGTACTTATTGTTCAAGTTGCGTAAAGGGACCTATGAAGATGACCACAAAATTGGTGACTTCATTGGTATGACTCTACTAAGTTTGTTGTTGTTGAAGTGAGTGCAAGAAAATCTCCTATGTTGCCATGGAATTTCAAACTCCCAGATGTGTTCAGTTTGCTACCCAAATTTCATCTAGATATATACTTTTTTCAATAACTGTATGTCTGCTTGAGATAGGTGGGTATTTTTTTGTCATGTTCAGTACTGACTTTTAGGCAGTCCCACTGAAATAGTTGTGTTTTTTCCCTCAGTTCTACAATAGCTGTCATATTTTCTCTGGTGAGACTGACATGCTCCATTCACAGAATCAGAATGGTTTGGGTTGGAAGGGGACCTTGAAGATCATCTCGTTCCAACCCCCTGCAATGGTCAGGGACACCTTCCACTAAACTAGCTAGCTCAGAGCCCCATCCAAGCTGGTCTTGAACACCTTCAGGGATGGGGCATCCACAGCTTCCCCAGGAAGCCTGTTCCAGTGTCTCACCAATTTCCGTCTAGATTTTGGTGCAATACTTTGAAGGTAAACACAAAGTCACTCTAGTGTTGCCACCTGGCAGTGTTCTCTTAAATATGAAAGAAGAGAGGCAATAGACAAGAAGAGCTCAGAGAATTCAGTAACTTTTCTGTCAGTGAAGCTCTGATCTCCACTGTGTTTCCTACTGCTCATAGGCGATTTTGGCATTTGTCTTGTATAATCCCAGAATGGATGTTGAGCTAATTGTCATCATAACTCTTTGACTGCCATGTAGCTAGCACAGTTCTGCTGTGTACCTGGTGAGAGACTGAACACCCTTCTGTGTGATTGGAAAGTGCTGAATGTTCTGAACATGTTAGCATAGAGATGTAAATCCTTTCTTGAACAAGATAATACCTAAATCTAGAAAAGAAGTGATAGATTTTTCTGCTTATATGAGATCTTTTTAATCTCATTGGCAATTTTTTCCCTTGTTTCTAGAGTCTATTTCAAATAGTTAATAGCACACTGAAAACCTGAATGGAATGCTTTTAATTTAATTTTTGATTTTATTTTTGTTTGTTTAAAATCAAACTAAAGCATTACCCAGGGCCCAGTATCTTCTGCTGAAATCAGAGGATAGATTTTCACATAATTTCAGGAATTGCCTTAAAGATAGCAACTATAGAAATTCAGTGAAATGAAAACTATTGGTTAGAACAAAATATGTGATTTAGTAATTAAGTCATAAATTCTCAGGATTTCTTTTACATAACACCAATCAAAATTTTGCTAGAGTCTAAAGAAGTTAGAGTCTACCATCTTCTACATTTGAGGTTGACATATTACCATGTGATACACTAAAATCTCTGACTTTTCTATAAGTATATATACCTTTCCTGTTAAATTTTGCTGTATGCTGTAGCATAAAAAGCATGTATGACTTCATACTGAATTCATGCAGTGTACTGGTTCTGCAGTGTTTTCACACAGTTTTGTAAAAAATGGTTTCATGCTTACATATTGGCATAAATAAAAGGGTATTTTCCATTGTATGGTGGTAACTGTGGAGTGAAAAGAGGAAGAAAAAGGCAATTTTATGTGCTCAGTTTTAAGAAAGATGTGACACTTTTGTGTTGTCATGTTTGAACATGAGTGCCTCTAGTTTGTTTTTCTTCACAATACTGTGCTGTTTGCTTTCATAGATATTTCAAGGTGCATAAGTATTAGCACTTTCCTTGAAAAATATATTTGTTGGCTTCTGTCAAAGAAGACAAGTTGTTTGTTCTGGCAGCATATCCAGCATTTTAATTTGTGCTCATTCTATGCTGGATCTGCTGGACCTCTTCTAGCTTTATCCAATTCTACTACTCATCCACAGTTTGAAAGGATGTGTAATACATGATTTACTGCACCCAGGGGTAAATTAGCAGTAGTGATTAGCACTTAAGTAAAAAAATAATTTAAATAATAGGTATCTCCTTTCAACTGGGCCGTATTTTTCATTTATGTGGCTTATTGAAACATTCAGTATGGCATATAACACCAAAAGAAGCTAGTCTTATAGAGTGTTGTGAGTGTATCTGTTATAGGTATTGCATCAGTACAATCCAAAGAAGTCCTAATGTAGCATGTGTTAGTGCTACATGTGTGCGCCTGTGAGTTTCCAGTGTAGCAGTTAGACTTGGGGTATGTTCACCGTTTACATGAATCCTCCTGTTCCCAGAGCAGCTACCAGGAGGATTGCTATTACTTGTCCTGATACGCTTATCCAAGCATGAAATCGATCAGTAGCAGGTCTCAAAGACTCTGATTTTGAGATTAGACAGGGAAGAAAGGCTGGGAGGAGCTTTCACTTGTACATTTTTTAAACCCAGATTATAATTTAAGTCATGATTGAATGAGAAAGTTGCGGGGGTGGGCAGGGGAGGGGAAGGTCTACCTAATCAGTTAAAAAATAATAATAAAAAAATTTCATAAGATAATAAAGAAGATGTGAGAGAGCAGGAAATGTTATGACCCTCCTATTCTCACTTGAGATTATTAGAATATTAACTAGGCAGTAGTCTGTCTAACATAAATATCTTCTATTTGCAGAGCCAATGGAACAAAGCCACAAATGACTGCGTATGGCATTTTTTTCCATTTGAATGCACTAATAGATAAAAACCGCACTAATTAATCAAAAGAAATTGATATTTTCCTCTTATATACTAAGTAGTAATCTTAGTAATCATATTAATCTTCATTAGTATGCTTCTGTAAATCAGTTTGTAATACCTTGTATTCACTACTTTGCTTATGTCTAATAAACCCTTTAATGATCAAATATACTGAATAACATCTATTCAGTAACATCTACTGAGAAACATCTATTCATCTATTGAAAAATATTATATAATTGCTGTAATTTTTTTCACATACCATCCATTTTTCACTGCCCTGTGTGATTTATTGCTCTTTACAGAATCAGGACTCTGTGTGTGTTTGTGTGTATATATATATATACACAACAACATATATTTGTGTGTGTGTCTGATGGAAATAATTTAGAATAAGTAGCCATTTCCTGTGCACTTCATTTAACTTCAGTTTGATTGTCAAGACAATTTCACCGTTATACAGGCTATTTTTCTATCAACATATTTGATTTATGCTCATTTACCAATTTTCTTGTAGGGAGCAAATGGCCACAGAAATGTCAGAAATATTGTCTAGGTAGGTGAGAAGGTATAACAGCAGTGAATCAATCATTTTATAAAAAGAAATCACACGTGAAATGGGTTAAATTACGATGGAATTAAAAGTAATGGAATCTGGGTTTTTTTAAAGTGATAAGCAGATAAGTAAATTATTTATTTCAGATAAATTTCCTTTACCAACACCTTTTTTCAGCAATTATTTATTTGTGATTTCAATTGATTTTACTGAAAAAGAATGATAATAGTTCACGTACCCTGTAATTTATGTAATTTTGTTCGTGTTTCTCCAGCATTCTTCTCCTCTCAACTTTGTGATAACATAACGCAAGGCTCCACATCTTTTAAAGGTGTATTTCTACAGGTTCAGCACAAAGTTAATGAAGTCATTTAATAGTAATGTATTTAATAGTGAATGTTGGTACATTTAATAAGAAAATATTCTAATTAGAGTTCCCTTAAAATAAAAGCAGTTTTGAAAATTACCATGGTAAGACCATATTAAAAACCCTCTTAAGATACCCAAACAAAATCCCCTTCTGAGATTTCTTGAATGGTAATGCAAGATTTTGTGCACAATGCAGAAGAAAAGATAAATACAGGTTTTGGTCTGAATATAGTAGTAACAAATACTAATTCTCTGTTAAAAGAAATTTCTGTGATTGTCTTCCATATCAGCAAGTAATTAGAAAGTGTTTTCTGCACCTTGAAGGCAGAAGTAACCTTTGACATTGATTTTTATGAAGCTTACAGAAGAAGAAAACGTGTTTAGAGTTTTTGAAAGTGAATCTGTTGTTTAATACTAAGCTGTGTATATAGTCTGAAGATGATCAGTTTCATATGTTTGATGGGTTTCTAGTGGTAGCATGAATGATTGGAATGCAGCTAGTAACTGATTTTTTTTCCTGAAGTGTTATTTTAAGAATAGGAATAAACCACACTGTGTGTAATTAAGATAGCATGTGAATTTAAATGGCCCTTGTATTGCATATATTGACATAGTTCCAATGACAGTGGCCAATTTTTACTGTACAAAAAAATGACAAAACTTTGGGGGAAAATCAGAGGCTCTGTGTTTTGGTTGAATTTGAAATGCAACAGCTCTCAGTACATGCATGTTTAATGAAATTTGTCTCACTTTTCATACGCTGGAAACTTTTGACATGAGACTAATCTTTTGTATTTCTAGCCTGAAAATACTGTTTATGACACAAAACTCTCAGGTGGAGCAGTGAACATTGAATGTCAAGTGTGATGCTCCTCTTAACTGCCAGACTGTTATGCTTCAAGTCAGGTAGAAAACAAGCAAATGATCTTCAGAGTGCAGAGTAGCACCCTAATAGAAAGACTAAGCCATTCAATTGGATTAGCATTCTTAAAGATTACTAGTTTAACCAGAGAGGGTACAGCCTAGTTCTGCGGTGCTAAATTAGGCAGCAAACTCTTAGAATGGTGGGTAGTGTTGCTAAATAAGGAAAATCCTCAGGATTTGTCAAATTAGATTCAAGAAGGTTAGACACCAGGCAGCGGAAATTATTTATCAGGAATCCTTAATGTCCTACAGGTATGCCAATAATAACAAAATATTAAAGTATGTATTTTGAAGGAGTTTGTCCAGTTATTTGTTCTACACTCATGAGTAGTTCTAAATCAGAGTTAATTTTTGAAGTTGGACTTCCCATACTCTAACTGGAAGCTGTGTGTGAACTCGGATTAGTAGTATGAGTAGGCATTAAGCTGCTACTGCAACAGTAAGATTCTGTAGTTTTAATTATACTGAAGAGATGGTTCAATTGTTATTAAGAAGAACATTAGGTTTGTTCAATGAAATTTAATTTGCATTTGTTATCTTTGCTTTCAAAACTGCTGTGTCTGCATAAAGAAAAATTTCAGATTATTATAGTTATTTATAATCTAGTAATTAAAAAAGGAAAATAAACATGAAACTTCACAGTACCGCATGAGACCTTTATGGAAAAATAAATGTTAAAATAATATTCACAAGATTATACCTATTAATAATGTGCCTATCCCACAAAGATATTACTGCACAAACATACTTCCAGTGAAAAGGCCTATTTTTTCTTATTGCATCGAGAACTTTGCTACCTTGTTAAAGATCTAGTTTCTTTTGAAGAAATTCCCTCAGATCCTGAAAGAATTCAACTTTTGTTCTTAGTCATGAGCTGAGGCTGGTAAAATTATGTGTCTGTTCTTGAATTCCTTAGTGTTTAAAAGGTGTGCTGATCATCACTGAACATTGCAATGTTTTGAACTTACTTTTTAAGAAAATAATCCACGGGAAGTTTGCCGTTCCTGAGAGAGAGTTCTCCCACTTATCCATACTGTATTTATTGGAGAAAAAAAATAAATTCAGGCTTATCTTTATATCTAATGTTCGTTTTGTACATGGAAACCTTGTACATTTTCTTAAACATTTTAGTAATTATTTCTCACTTGCATTTGCTGTTGACTAACTTGTGTATTACCTGCATGATGAAGACCTTTTGCCTTTGGAAAACCCTGAGTGTCTATGAGTCTTTTTTTACTGGTCAGCTTTGCATCTGAGTGGTCTTTTTATCTTGGTATTTCTTGATGATCAATATCATCACCTCCAACTGCCCAATAAATATTGCTGTTACTAGATAGCCAATATAGAATTAATTTGGTTTTGCCTCTCAAGTTAGGTTTTTGTCAAAGACAGAATATTTTCTCAAGCTTTGGAACAAGGATTTTGTCCTAGACCAATTTAAATAGCAGAGGAAATGCCTTTTCTTCCTTCTCCTTGTTCTACTTCAGAAATATTTTCCCTTGTCTGTTTTTTGAATGGAACTGAAAATGTCTACAGTCAGTCTTTGTTTTCTGCATCTTGGTTGGCACTAAGTAAAATGTGCATCAGTGTGGGATGAGATACACAGAATATGTGTCTTTGCATACATGAACAGTGTCAATGACAATTCTTTTAATCTCTAGGAGGCCAATCAGATTACAATATGATTTTGTGCATAAATATAATTTCATTTTCTCTTAATAATTTGAACATCTTGAAGATATTATGGTATTTTGTCATAGAATTCTGCATGGTAATAAGTATGATGCATTGCTGATCATGGGATTTCTTCCTCTTCTTAAAACAATTCCTGTTTAATACGTGAAAAAATACTTTCTTTTTTTTTTTTTAAATAATTGCAGGGGTCCTGCAGTGCAAGCCACAAAAGCTGCTGCTGGTACTAAGAAGCATGATCTCAGTAAGTGGAAATATGCAGAGCTTCGCGATACAATCAACACATCCTGTGGTAAGTGTTTTGGTTTTTTTTGAGAAAGAGTTCAAGTTGTAGTTATATGAAAAGTGTTACTTTCTTCCCATAACAAAGATAAAAAGTTTATGTGAGTTTGAGTGAATAACAAATTAATTAAAAAGAAATTCTCTTACCCCTGAAAGAACAATACGTGAAGCTATTTCCATATTAAGGAAACAGAATTTCCATTGTTATGTCTTTTAGGGATTATATATTTATGATATTAAATGGCTTGGGTCATAAAATACATGTTATAACTTCTTAATTAAGTTCACTCAGTTTGATGTACTTCCACAGAGGGAATAGTAGTTATTATGCTTTACCTAGAATTTGCATGTTCTAAGAATTTTTTTTGCTATCACTTCTTGCTGCCACCAGATCATAAAGAAAGCAAAAATGTCATGTAAAGTGCAGTGTAAAAATATGTTGTCCTAGTCATCCATATTCTTTAATTTTCAAACTGTATAACTTCTTTTTGGAAGCTTACAGTGGGGTATTAATCACTTTGCTCTAAATGCTGTGAAGATAGAAACAGATAAGAATAATTCCTTTTTTTAGATATTGCTGTTTCTTCCTGCTTCTTATTGAAGTCAGTTGGTTAATTTCTGATTTAGGATCACCCAGAATTTCTTCCTGGATGTAGAAATTGGCAACTAACTCACTTTCCTTTGCTGTTTTTACATATGCAAGACTGGAGCAATGTTTTCAGCTGCATAGATGGTGCAGTAATAAGCGGAGATCATTCCTCGTGAAGCCAACTTGGATACTCTGAGATGACTTATGAAAAAACCTTGTCATCATTCAGTCTCTTAGTATAATGAAATTCAGAAAAATTAAAGTAGATACATGAAAAAAGAATGCAAATCTAAGCAGTCAGATTGCCATTTTACTTTTTTTCAGTTGCACAAATAATGTTCAGCAGTGTAATTTAATCTTTTTTAAAATTTGTTTCTGTTCTGCTTGTGTTGCAATACTGTTAACAGAAATATTAGTAGTGTTTCACTCCTCCAAATGTCCCAGTACAGCAGCTACTTTGGGGACTGCCTTTACTTTAAAGCAGAAGAGGATTCATCAGACAATGAGAGACTTTCTGGGCCACAAAACACAGGGCCTGTGCTGCAGAGAACGAGGGTTTTTTATATTACATTTTATCATACTAGTGTTACAGCTTGATCTCATATAACTTATCAGTCTAGGAAACCATTTAATAAATAATTTTCCTGCCTTTTCTCACTCATGCCTTCCCCTTCTCTTTTTTTTGGAGTAGATATTGAACTCTTGGCAGCTTGCAGAGAGGAGTTCCACCGAAGGCTAAAGGTGTATCATGCTTGGAAATCCAAGAATAAGAAACGCAATGCAGAAACAGAACAGCGTGCTCCCAAATCAGTCACAGACTATGGTGAGGAGAGATAATTTTGTGTTTGTAATAATTTTGGTGTAATACTCTAAAGAAAACATTTCTGGAATGGATTTTGGGTTTGCTAGGTTGATTTGCTACATTTACAGTAAATATTTTGGAAAGATTGAAACTGGCAAATTCTTCACAGAAATTAAAACATTTTCAGTTAGACTCAGCTATTTGTGCTGAACAGCTCTCTCTTAAAACCTTCTCCCATCCAGCTGACATATGTTCAAAAGAATTTTTGATCTACTGATGCAGGTGCTGGCATTTTTGTTAAATGTTCATTGCTGTGCTACTTTAATATTTCATAGTATAGAGCTATGTAGACATAGATGTAGATACTTTTAAAAGGTGCTAATAATTCTGTCGTATACATCACGTTACATCCTCTTTTAAAAAATCTGTGAGTCTTGGTATTGCAATTTTGGCTCGTGGGATGACAAATTTTGCATAGATCCTGTTTTCTATTTAGACCCTCATTCTACTGATTTCACAGGCAGGTGTTTATTGACAAAACAACTCACTAATCAGAGTAAGTGACTTTTTCTTACATTCATCAACAAAGTGTGGGAGTTTAAGACTGCCAGACCTGAAAATTCCATACCTGGTTTCTGGAGTGATATTTACAGAGTGGACTGTTGCTCTTTTCCCAACATCCCACCTCAAAAGTCTGATGATCATCCATTATAAAACGAATCTAAGAAATTTATAGAATCACAGTAAATACATGGAATAATTTAGTCAGATCATTCCTTTTGTCTTTTGATTCCATGATATTTGATATTTGTGTTCCTGCCACACAGCTCAGGGGAGAGACAAAGGAAAGGGAATATGGGGAGAAAGTGCTCTCCCCAAAATTAAATGAGCCTGTGATTAAGGCATTGTCCTGGGACATGGAGGCATTGGGACATTGTCCTGGGACATAAACATCCCAGGGAATGTGGGTGGCCTAGGTAATCTCAGTCCATGTACAAAGGCACCTTCTTCCCCTTGATTCATTTACTTGAGTGATGCATTGCTTGAGCATTACCTGAGTTTGAGATGGTCAGGGAACTTTAGTATGGGTATGTGGCAGGCAAAATCTGGCCTCCTGGAGAGGATATTGTCAAAGAATGAGTCCCTGTGTCTGAAATGTTGTTTTAGGGGCTTAAGAAAGCTTATGGCTGAAATGGCAGGAAAAGACATTTGAAGCACTTGTGCAAAGTGGTAAATTGCTTTGAATTTGAGCTCACACATTCTCTCCGAAGCTAAATGGGTAAAATATTCATACATGGGATTGCTGATGGGAAGTACCAAAGAGCAGATGATTGGATTTTTGCGCACAAAGCCGAGAATATTCATGGTCTTATCACTTTTATTCAGACATTTGCTGCATTATTTTCAATGTTTTTCATTGTAATTTTTTACCTTCATTGAAATATGGCATCATATTTCTGAAGAAGAGAACCTTGCAGTTCAGAAGAAATTGACAGTGACCTTTAGAGACTCTTAATGTTAATGCCAGTATAATTCTTTGTATTTCAAATAATTGTGCCACATGGGGATTTCACATATATATATATTGTAGTGATTGTAGAGAAGTAGTAAGAGGGAATTCTGATTTCTTATGTGTTTAAGCTAGAAGTCTTTCTGGTGTCAGTGGATGTGTGCTTCAAATGATGTAGTTTTTTCTTTCCATCTCTTCATTGATTTAATGTGATTTTACAGTATACTTTAATGTAATTTTACAAATAGCCTTTAATTAAATTCATACATTCAGTATAGAAGCTAAGCACTGGTTTGTATATTATTATTGGTATTGACAGAAGTCTGGAAGTTTTTTTCTAGCAGAAATGTCAAAAAAGAAAAGTACTACATTAATTAACTAGCAGATTTGTCAGAGCAATCTATGCTTAGCTTGTATACCACTGAGGCTTTGTAACAGGAATTGTGAATTATTAAAGTGATTAATTTCAAGGTTAAATCCTGATGAAAATGCAGGTAGAAAATGAGTAGAAATACTTAGAATCTGTGTTTATGTTGTAACTAGAATTCCCATTTGTCTGTTATCAGCAATGGTGAAAAATGTTGAGGTAATAAAACCATTACTTATAAAGGATCAGCACTTTCATGTTTTGTTCAACATGTAATATTTGTTCACAGATTTTGCACCATTTTTGAGCAACTCAAGTAAGTGAGGAGACAGTTGTTTAAGCTAACTTTGAAGAACAGGATCACTTGAGAGCTCTGTACTAATATTGATTGATCCAGTGTTTTGCTACACATGTACATAGAAGTTAATTGTAAAAAAAAAAAAATACACTTTGACTATGTTATTCATCTGATGGTAATTATACATTACTCTAGTATTTTACAAATGTAGTTCATGAAATCCTACCCATTTGAAGAGTCATGGGAAGGGAGAGTGAAATAACCTTTTAATGTAAATCAGTGGAAGGTATAATCTCCTATTTTTTTCACCACCCCCATGAAATAACATTCTTGTTCTAACACTTTTTCATTGTCTGAACATGTTGTAGCAAAACTCTGGACTCAACTTAATATAACTTATTTTCCTAGCACGCAAACTAACATTCAGGTGATGGTTTCTTCTGAATAAAGAGCCACAGTTCTATCGCACTGACTAGAGGCTCCATTGGCTGCTTAGCATTCCTGTTCTCTAGATTTGCCCTTGGATTTAGATATGCTTAGGGGTAGAAATGAGCTTTAGCAATTACCATGGCAGTGCAAAAGGTATTTGACAATACTAAAGCTCTGATCTGCTGAGATAAATGTTCAGACAATTTGTAGAAAATAGAACTAGTTTTTTATAAGGTCTGCCTCCCTATAAGGTATGTTTTGTCAGAGTTGATGTATAAAAGTAGCATTCACCTGTTAAAATCTGGGGTTTTTTCTTCTGTGTTTACTTTTTATGCCCACATAAGAAAAAAAAGGAAATTTGCTATGTATAACACGTGGGGATTTTTTTAAGGTTCTACTCTTCAGGTTTTGAAAAATTATTTTTGCCTGAATCTAAGCAGAAGAGATTTCAAGGTGCAGTTGCTTTCTATATTAGTCTGTTCATGAATGTAAAAATATGTTATTAAAAGTAATTGTCATTTTTCATTTTGTTAAATATTAGCTCAGAAGTTGCCTTTGTTGCTCAATAGACAAGGCAAAAAATGGAATTCATTTTTAATCATTCCTTTAATGCTACAACATATTAACAGTTAATACTGATTTTCTTCTGTAGAGATGGTATAGGTTCTTAAACAGACTATCTGTAACAGTCAAACAAAATCAGTAACAAACTTTTGCTGGGGCAGTTATTAAAGGAAAGGATCTCACATTTAAGAGCATTTACTATTTAGAACTAATTATGATAGTGTATATGTAAGATCAAGAAGGTTGATCATTTGATGAATTAACATAGAGAGTATGTGTTTTTATTTGAAAGCAAGTTTCTCTCCAGAGTCTGAAATATGGGGAACTCAAAAAGTCCAAAAATGCATGTGGAAAATATTTACCAAAAAATATATATGAAACTTGAAAAAAATTCATGTAACTTTCTTCTTTGGAAGTTCAGTCAGCTGATATTAATGGTCTGAAATAAAGAATTCCTTGAAAGAAGAAAGCAGCCAGAAATTAGAACTAATGCCAGATTTTGACATACAGAAATCTAGGCAGAAAATTGTTTGGTGGCAGGTTTGTAATAAGCAGTATTTATTGTCAACATTTCTATTAACAAATTTGTAATTTCTAACAGTATTATACATCCTTTTGTGTTGACTGTCAAACATCAAGTGATACTTTTTGTGTTTGTAACTGAAAATGCTTCTGTGCACTGTGATCTTTTTTTACAAAGAAATAGACTGAACTAAAGCAATTACTGATAAATGTTTCTGGTTGGTAAGAAATTTTATATGGGAAATTTTACCTTAAACGTTCATTTAAAGCAGAATATGTTATTTTATTTGCTTTGTTTTGTTTAAACATGCCATTGGGCAACGTGTAGATACAACAGTTAACATGAACCTTTTCTGACCGATGTTTTAGCTGTTGTTATTAACAGAATGCACATTATATGAGATGGGAATACTTTTTAGGTTTGCTGAGACTTCAGATGACCTTGAATTCAGAGAGAATCTCTTGGGTTTTGTGGGGGGAAAGGGTACTTGGTTTTCTTGTTTGTTTTGTTGTTTTGTTTGTTTGTTTGTTAATGTGCTGATTAATAATAAAGCAACTGATACGGCTTTCTTGTTTTCTAATTGTTTTGTTCACATGTTTTGGGGGGGGTTTTTTGTGTGATAGCACAACAGAACCCTGCAGCCCAGCTACCAGGCAGACAACAAGAGATTGAAATAAACAGACAGCAGCGCTACTTCCGCATTCCCTTCATCCGCCCTGCAGACCAGTACAAAGACCCCCAGAACAAGAAGAAGGGCTGGTGGTACGCACACTTTGATGGGCCCTGGATTGCTCGGCAAATGGAGCTCCACCCTGACAAGGCACCCATTCTGCTTGTAGCAGGTTGGTATTGAAAGCAAAATTGCAACTTCAAAAAGGCTTTAAAGTTGATAACAAACTTTAGAAAAAGAGAGTGAGGTTCCAAGTTTCCCCAGTTGTATCCTCTATTTTTTTTTTTTTTTTTCATCAGCAGTTCTTATCTGGGCAGAATTTGAGGATTCAGGACTGCTGTTGATGGTGGCCAAATGTTTCAGAATGTCATTTGGACATGTAACTGGTCCTGTGTTTTACCTGTGCACATACTTCAATTGGGAAAGCCATAGACAGAGTGGGAATCCAAATGTAAAGGGTTTTATTATTATAAGTCCTCAGATTATTCATTGTACTGGAGACAGCATGAAGATAAAACATCACAATATATCTGGGAAAGGTCTACACATTATTATACTGTTTTATTAGTTAGCTATAAAGAATTACAAGCACTTTGTATCAAAACAACTTTTGCATGTGTTGCATTGTCTTTCCATAGCATGGGGCTAATAATAGCAAAGTGATGCTTTTATCCTATTTATGCTACTTAGAATGGGGTAATAGCTTTTTAACCTTAAAAATTTAAAATAAATGTTGAAATGTATAGGTTGAGATTAATCTGGTAGTGAAATGTATCCTCCTTTTCTGGAGGGTAATGAGCAGGGAAGAAAACACTGGACAAATGCTGCTTACAGTTCTGTGTTTTGAGTTTTTGTATTTAACTTAGAGACTGAGGAAAAGACCATAGCCAATTTGTTTCACTTCAGAATTATGCTTTACTAGCAACAAAAGTCTGTTTTCTGCAAATTATTTTAAAGTACAATCCCTTATGCCAACTGTTGCTGTTCAGTGCCAAAGCCCGCTGCTAAAAGTAGCACTGCTGTCGTGAGTACCTGTTAAAAAATAAGATTTTTTTGTGAGATTTAGTTTGTAAGGTACATGTATCATTTCATTGGATTGCCTATGTTGCTCCCATTTGGTAAACACTGTTTATTTTGGGTGGTAGGCTGACAGATTAGCTTAGCTACTTGGTCCAAAATCTGGAATTTTTGGTTGCTTTGCTACATTAATCCAAAAGTAGAGCAGTTCACTATGAGGTGGCCTGAAACTGAAAGTATATGTAATCCAAATGTGGTTGTCATCCTGTAATGGGTTTCAGAAAAATATATCAAGATGATGATCTTTCAGCTTCTTTCCTTTATTCCTTTTTTTGCTCGCTGTTTAAGCACAACTTTGTCAATTGCAGCATCTGATACTAGTTTGTTCTCATACTGCTTCAGTGTTCTCTGTGTAACAAAAAACCAGGAAATGCCTGTGTCTGAAAAATACCTGTGTCTGAGGACTTCCTCATAAGCTCTGAAGTCTACTAGCAAACCAGATCTACAGAGAGGAAATGTAATTAACAAGGATCTAATCTTTATTGATGGGACCTTTGAATGATGTAGAAAATGTTTTCTTTTTCCTCTTTACCGTTTCAGGTAAGGATGATATGGATATGTGTGAGCTTAATCTTGAAGAGACTGGCTTAACCCGAAAGAGAGGCGCTGAAATTTTACCGAGACAGTTTGAAGAGATTTGGGAGCGCTGTGGAGGCATCCAGTACCTCCAGAATGCAATTGCAAGCAGACAAGCTCGCCCGACCTACGCTACGGCGATGCTGCAGAACCTGCTGAAATAACCGCGCCTTCGGCACAGGAGCGTTGGAGGGGAGAACCTCGCCTGCAACACAAAGGGAAGAGTTCCTCTGTGCTACAGAGGGCCTAAACGTTCTATAATCAGAGTAGAGATGTTTAATATAAAGTGAACAGATTTTATTAATCATGTGGTTTGTTAATTTGTACTTCATGATGTTTAATTTGTGTAGTGAACTTTACTAGGTATGAGGACCCTGAGGAAACTTCAGTCAGTGTAGTTTGATGCATTTTGTTTATATGTTGCATTTTCTTTAACAGTTTCTGTTGTAACTCTTAACACTTTTAAGCAATCTGTGTGTACTTGGGTACATATTGCAAAGAACTGCACTGCAACCACCTTTTTATAAGATTCCTTCTTTAAAACACTGAGTAGTTGGCTTCAAGTGGTGGCCTAGTAAAGAGAATATGCTGTTTCTAATAACTGGAATTGTGAGGCCTTAGCTTTGACTTCTGTTACGGAGAAGTTGGAGTATACTTTTATATGATCTGAGACATTTTATGTCCTGATTTGCAAAATGGTTAGTGTCTGTATTTAATGATTTTTGTTTTTTCAGAACCTGATGGGAAATCCTCCTAAACTTGAGACCTGTAAACCCCTGTTTAATGCGTTCTCTGTCTTGGTTTAAGAGAAATGTTTTTCTGTACATTCCAAGAAAAGCATTCATATATGTTAAAATAGTGGAATATTGGAGGTCCTCAAAGAATGTAGTGCTCTTTAGGGCTTATACCATTTCTCTTGTAGATTCTTTTTTTTTTTTCCTCTCTTTAGTACAAATCTGCTTTAGACTTTCTTTTTCTGACCACATTTCTAATAGAAATTCTTAGACAGTTTGTTTAACCAGATAGTATAATTTCAGTATATTACACAAAATTGTCCAAATCTTGTATCTGAAGGTATATAAGATTAAGGATAGCATTAAGGGAAATATGTTCAGCTTTTTGCTGGCAGTGTAACTGAATATTGAGGCCTGAGCCTCAGAAATCCTCTTCATTTTAACTATAGTGAGATATGCAAGGTCTGTACTTTTTGTTAGACTGTGTAAAAAATTGGTTCAATAACATAATGCATCTTAATACTATGTGCTGATGAAATAGCTACAATTTTTAGTGTACTGGAATATCATAGTGATTTGGATGCTGAGCTGTATATTAATCTCCTCTGCCAAGTTTCATGGCTTGTAACAGTTCCCTTATTATGCAGTTTGTTTGGGGAGTTTTTGTGGGTGGGAATCATTTATTTCATACAATTTTAAGATGCATCTCTTTCACTTATGTGAACATTGCTTTACCTTGCTGGCCATTATTTCAACAAATTAAATATGACCATTTGTTATCTCTGGGATAGAAATTCAAAATATAAGTAGCTTGATGTCCAATTGCATAGCCTGATTTAAAAATTAATTCTTGCCTTTTGTAATTGACAGTTTGCTTACAGTATGAAATAATTTCCTCACTCCTTGCTCAGCATGAAACGTCTTGGAAGCCTTAGTTTTTAAATGCATAAATATACTTAGTTTTCAAGAGGGGCGGTTCTGTCGCACAGAGAAAGCTCGTTGCTGACCTTAGACTGTGGTTGCATGCCACAGTCTACTTGTTGTTAAAAGTGCACTCCATATGGGAATAATGTGGAGATATTCAAGTGGTATTTAATTCTCTACACACCCACTGCATCAGGGAATCTCAGCTGACTCGCTCTATTTCCTGGTCATATGGTTGCAAATGAGAAAATTGTTTTCATTTTACCCAAATTCTTCACTGAAACAGTCATTGTTGGCTAGAATATGAAAGGAGAAGTGCATCAGACTGCTGGCTGAAAAGTTGTGTGCAAACTTGAACAGTGTTGCGTGAATTTAAAGGTGCAATTTATGAAATTTAGGTTATTGGCTTAGTGTGTTACTGCATTGGAACCAAAATGTGACAACATCCAGTCCCCGGACACTTGTCACTGCAAGAAGCTGTGCTCGCTCCTGCGATCCAAGGAAGAAAAAATCACTGACCTGACCTGTGTTTGTTTCTGTCTGGGTTTAGCTGCTTAACACATTCCATCTCAGTGTATATATCTTTAAAAATTCATGGATCTTATGAGACTGAACATAGTAAGCAAAGAATCTCAAATGCTTGTGTGTGTGTAGGTATATACACATACATGTGCTTAAATATTTTAGTATGTATGTGTGTAAACATACTTGCAGGGAACTTTAAATAAAATTAACTGAATTTTTCCATGCTGTTCCTTTAGTTATGTCAGGATCTCCGTGACTGGCATTGGAAAGAAAATCTATTCTTCAGAATGGTGTGCATGGAAATTTTTCTTTACTAAATGACTAACAAATACGAGCTGTCATGAAAATAAAATGGACTTGAAAATAGTGGAAGAGGGTCTGGTGGCTGGGCATCTCAAATGAGATGTTCCCAGCTCTCAGCTTTGCTCCAGAAGTATGCCCGAGGGAAGCAGAAGATGCATTCCAGAAATCAGGGTATTCTAGTTTGCACAGTGTCAGGCTGCTTTTTTTCTCCCCATTTTTTTCACTCCATACCAAAAGCAGCTTCTGCTGTTAGTTTTACTTAACTTTTTATAAAACAAAATTAATTTTCAATTAGATTCGGATTATTTTATTTTTTTTACATGTCTGGCAGTATTTAACTGCTTACCAATTGTTTCCATGGTCCCTTGTACTGTCAGATAATTATAGTTGGTTGATTTGGAGAGGAAATATAAAAGGAGGGGAGAAGGTTGATCTTTAGGATTGTAGGATAACCTGATGCCCTTCTGATCTGCAATTATTGAGAAAATTATAATCAGGTTTTTAGAGCACATTGGCTTGGTTCTCTGTGTGTTTCATTTAAAAAAAAAATTCTTCCTGTCTGTCAGAGAAGCTGTCCATTATAGTTGAGATCTGCCTAAAATGCTCCACAAAACAAAGGAGAGGAAGAGAATCACCACACTAAGCTACATTCCTAACTAGGTGACCCAGGAATATGCATTTTCTTGAGAATGCTACTCTGAAGATCCTAAGATCATTCAATACTTGTCTTTTATCCATTGATAAGATTGTGTTTTTCTTTACCTAGTTGAATCCTCTGGGTTTTTCTTAAAAATCTTTATTTTAAGTATTTAAATGACCTCCTAATACTGTACTGAAAATTAAAAATAAAAAATAAACACATTCCCTGTTGAAATCTTATTTGTATCTTCTTACTGTTTTGGCTTTGAAGAGTTGAAGCATAAGGGTTAATTAAGTTATGAGAAAGATTAAAATGTTCCTTTGCTGGTACTATCTGCTGCTTTTCCATGGGATATTTTTGTGTGCTTAAACCTACTTTTTAAATCTTTATTCTAGTAGAGATTTTGTCTTTACTTTATAAGATAAATATTCTTCCCAGAATAACATTCGGATATTAGAAAATTCTGATTTTGTTATCCTAAATCTCATACTTCATTTCTCACTATTTATTGAAACAAGTATATTTTTACTTTTATTATTTTTTTAACATTTATTGCTATCACTTCCAATATGTCTATCATTTGCCATGCTGTGTACTCTGCATCCTTTTAATTTTAGATTGTGTCATTCAGTGACTGGTGACAACGACTCCGCTGCTTTGAATGTGTGCAGTGTGGGGGAAGCTTTTATGTTTGGGATGGAAGTGTGGTATTGCTTTTGTGGGGTTTTGTTTCTTTGTGTTCCCCTTAGAGTCTTAGGGAACTTTCTCATCTTAAGGGCCAAATCAGAGTGGTAGTTTTGTAATTTAAAAAGATTCAAGCAATTCATACTTTATCTAGGAAATGTCATTTTGTTTCAGTTTCCTTATGGCTTTTATCTTCAACTGTAACTTTTTATCAGTTTCAAAGTAACATGATGAGTTTTAGTGAAAGATTAGGTACCACTTCAATTCCCTGTGAAATTTTCAAGTAAATAATTTTATTATGTTGTATTGAAATACAAAAGGTTTACGTCCAGCAAATATATTTGGTAATTAATAGTTGAGAGTGATAAATACAATCATGAATAACCATTATTTAAAATGCACATTTTAAAATTACTTATTTTTTAATCTGGCTAATGATAACTAGTATAAGTTGAAATACACTAAACACATACAAAAATACATTTGTAATGGAAAAAAAATGGAATGCTATCAGCATTCTTAATGCATTCTTAGCTTACATGAGCAATAATGAAAAGCTAGCATTTGTAGGCAAGGATGAATTCCAGTGCCCTGCAAAAAGTACTTTTAAAGTAATTTTCTTCTGCAGTGTTACTGTGTAAAACCACATCTTAAGTTTCTTCTTTATTTTTCTTTCCTACTTAAATAAAGTAAAAACACTATTTCAGCTGTAGAAACTCAACCTTGTATTCTTGGTGCATTGCCTTCGTTCATATGCAGTCACCAGTTCCAGTAGTTTTGCAGGCAAATCCGTGCAGTTGTTTGGAATTCGTAAACAGTTCTTTTGAGTGGACTTGAGCAGGTAAACTGAAGTTCAGTCTTTGTTGTGGTAACTGCACGATAAGAATTGTCACTAAAATCAGCTGCTGTCCTGGATACACAGAAGTTTCACATCTGGATGAGGAGTTGTCATCCAAGATAGTCATGAACTTTGTAGAAGCTCAGTTTGAGCTGTAAGTACAACTTCTGGTGTGCACCGAGCAGCAAACCAGTGCCTGAATACAACACTGGTGCAGAATATAAATAGAGATATATACTCGAAAAAGATACTCAAAATAATGCTGATACTTGAATCAGGATTGTGGATTCATAGTGCATAAATAATTAAGCCTACAAAATACTTAATGGCCACCTGTTGTCTGCCTGTATTTCTCCTACAAAAATTAACAGTAGCCTCTCAAAATTATTTCTGTGGATACTGAGTCTAAAGTGTAGGTGCTCATGTGCAATTCTAATCTACTCCCTACCAGGAGAGTGTTTTTGAATATAAATCTCATGTTCCGAAAAGATGAACTCCACATATTGTACCTCAGAAAAAAAGTTTGAAGTCTTAGGATAACCTGATAGTTTCACTGTCATCAGAAGTTAAACAGTTAAGTGAATATGTATGTATGTAAAAATGATGTGTTTATTAACAGAAAAACAGGAATCTGATGTTCATTGTAACCCTTGAAAAATTAAATCCAACTTCTGTGTAATTTGCAATGTGAGTATTCAGGGAGGGAATGAAGAAGTTCCCAAATGGTTTTAGTGTGGCCTTTGGTCAACAACAGCTCTTATTTCCATTTACCATTTGCATCAGTGTGTGTAAGGGAGGTTGATAAAAGGTATAGAAATGCACTGAAGTCCCATTGACATTTTTACCAGAATAGTTGTAACATACAATATTGAAAAATGTCACATCTCAGCAAAATCTGTTTCTAGCACTCAGCTCTTAAATAAAACAGTTAAGTTATGTAAGCACCAGAAGCTTAATGCATGCAATCTTAATAGTGGGGACTTCCTACCAGGCATTTTAGACATGCTCAAAAGCTGCTCAAGTTGGTCATTTGCTTTCCTTCAGTAAAACTATTTGTTTTAATGTGCACTGATTTTAGAGCCAAAACAGTGTGTCTTTAGGAATCCTTGATTTTTTTCTTATACTCATCCTGAAGTCCAATCTTGAATAATGCAAACCTTCTTTCTTGAATATCTATAAGAGAAAGTCCCATCAGACATTTGAAAAGTATTGTTCAATTTGAAAATGTACATTTGAAATGTATCTAATAGCTAATTGGCAAGGTCACACTAAAATCTGTTAAGATAATTGTAGTTCATTGTAAGAATTGAGCTTCGAAAAGAGAAGTCTTCAGGGAGAACTTCTAGTGGCCTTTCAGTATCTAAAGGGGGCCCAAGAAAGAGGGAGAGAGACTTTTTGCAAGGGCAGGGAGTGATAGGAAGAGAGGGAATGGTTTTAAACTGAAAGACATTTACATTAGAAGTAAGGAAGAAATTCTTAACTGTAAGGGTGGTGAGGCACTGGAACAGATTGCCCAGAGAAGTTGTGGATGCGCCATCCCTGGATATGTTAAAGGTTGTTAGTTTTTTATGACTAATTGGGTAAAACTCCACCCAATCAAAACCCAATCTGATAAGTAAGTTTTGCAATTATTTTCCATGCAGTGATTTTGTAACTAAACTGGAGACACTTTTTCATATTTGGGAAGGATTTGAAGGTTATTATAGCCTCTACTGAAACTTTGTGCCTATTTTCATAAATGCCTTTATAAATACAGAGCTTTAGAAGTAGATATTTACAGAGTAAATATCTACTTACTCTAGATAATGCATCCTAAAAATCTGTCACTGCTGTTATTAGATATTGCAAAACAGAATTTAAATACTGAATTCTCGATTTGGCCTGCAAGCTGTAGATAGACACGTCCTCCTGAAAATTCAGTTCAAGTGCCACATTCTATTTTAAAAATTTTAGTCCTGAAGGAGTTTTCTAGATTGTGAAATCAAAGTGCTCCTCTCCATTAGTTTCAGCTAATGAAAGCTGTTCTACTTTCATTTTCTTCCGCCACTGACTTTTTTCAAATCATTAAAAACATATTGAATCTAAGGTTGATGTGAATATTCACTGTGAACTTAAGTAACAGTGAAAAATAGCCACCTGATTTTTTAAAATCCATTTCAATTTTGTGGTTGCTGAATTTCTCACTAAATTAATTTATTTAACTAAACCTTGGGAAGAGCTTTGTCAATGTACTGTTGACAATTCAAATATGGTCTAGATGACACAGACCTGGTTTTCTTTCACAGATGTGCCATTTTATTACTTTAATCAAATATTTAATGCTTTTCTATGTAGTACTTTTAAGTAGTTTAGCTATTATGAAAGTTTATTAGTCTACAATTGCCCACAGGCACATTTCTTTTAAGGTGGGTGTAAAATACTAATTGCAAACATCTGTGCTTGTGCTTTTATGAGCAGTGAAGCCAGTTCCTTCTTGAGCCTTTCCAAACTGCTCCTGCCTCCTACTTTGTCCATCTCTATCTTTGTCCATTGCTATATTTGCATTCCAGTCCCCCCGTTTTCAGCTTAGTCTGTAACTGTGGCCATAGTACGTGGAGAGAGCAGACCTGGGTATGATGAAGGTCAGCGACAATAAATCTTTCTGTATGGTATCTTTGCTTGTTCCTTTATTTACATAACAATAAATGTGTGAGGAGCCCAAGAGATTCATGTAGTTGGTATCATAATGTCCCGCTAGGGCCAAAGGCACTCCTGTACTGATATTCCCCACAATAACTATGGGTGCTAACAGCTGTAGCAAAACCTTTTTGTTCCTAATTGGGCTGTAATTCAGAAAAATGAAAATGGCAAAGTAAAAGGGTTTTTTTGTACCTATCAAGAGGACATAGATACATCAGAAACAGTCTGCCAATTTTGGAGGAATTTTTGACTCAGCTTTTCTCCTTTCTGTCTTTTTTTTCCCCCCACAAAGATACAAGGTTTTCAAGTTACCAAACTTGAAATAATACTTCAGATATGAGCAGTATTCTGCTCAAATTAGAATTCCTTCTTGTCAAACTCTATGTAGTTTAACCAGAGTGATCTGAGATTTTAAGTGATCTAGTACTGCTATTTAAACGTCCCCTTTGGTTTGCATTTTGTGTTAATTTATTATTTCAGGTATTCACGTGTTCCAGTGACTGCCATTAGCACATGGTTATAACAAAATAGAACTTTGTTACATAAAAGCATTTAAGAAGAAAATGTAGTTGTCATATCAAGCATTCAAAAAATATGAGCTTTTCTTTGTATGGAATTACTACAAAGAGGCTCTCTGGTAACACTGACAATAGGACACAACAGATTTTTAAGGTTCTTGAAAATAGTCACAAACCTTGGTTTTGTCTGGCTGATGCTGGAAATGAAGAATTCCAGAGACTAACTTGTCAGTCTTGGTTTTGTAAACTCATCTGGTGACCTACAATAGTAAAAAAAACCAAACCACTAGTTATTTCTCTAAATGACTAAAAGCACTCAGATAGGATAGACTGCCAGAGCCATGCAAGAGAGCTGTAAGACAAGCAGTTCTACAGTCCTATTATGAAACCTACACTGCAGTAAATGTGGAAAGCAATGAATGCATTAGTATTTTCAGTTCTGAAATTGCCAAGCAAGAGAGTAGCTTCAAGTTTGATTTAGTTGTGGAGTTAATACACGGAGGTGGACCTGTTATTTCAGGTGGGGCTGTTTGTTGAGGGGTGAGAAAGGGATTTCCATGCAGTTTACCTCCAGGCTGAATTGTGTTTTCAGGTTCATGTAATGCTTCGTGATCAAGGATCTCTGAGGAACTGAGACAAGCACTTACACTGCAAGCTGTGTGACAAAGACTAGATAGGGGTTCATCGTGTTCAAAAGCAGGATTAATCCTCACAGCATTTTCTGAATTGCAGTTGCTGAGAGTAGGACTTCTACAATGCAGAACATTTTTGTTTAGGTAAGATTTTAAATTGCAAAAGAAACAAAAGGAATATTTTGAAATGTGAGGGAAAAGACTGTGAGGAGCTTACTGCAAATTAGAGTTTCTTTTGCATTTTCTTCTTATCTGAATAATTAAAATGATGAAAAGAAAACCAAGGCTTCCTAAGCCAAGAATGAGAGGTCTAAAAATGAAGGGTTGTATGGGTTCTGGACCAAACTTTGCACAGCGCTGTCCTTGGTAGAGCTGGTGTCTACGTACAGGGCATCTAAAATAAGGAAAGGAAGAAAAAAATTGTACAGAACTTCAAGGCAAAAAATCCTGAGTAACAAAAACAGAAAGGAAAATCTGCAATGTAATATGGACTCGTTATTTCCACTACAAATAACTGTTATATGTCTGCATGAAAATAATGTGATTGATGATAGGGAAAGATAATATGTTTACATTTGTGAGAGTGAGTTTTAAATGAAAAGACACTGATATATTCCTTGCTGACCTACAAATTTTAAGGAAATAATGCATTTTAAATATCTCTGACAAATTTCTAACCCCACAGGTAACATTTGTGGTTTAGAACTTTAGAAGTTCAGGTGTATTTTAAGGTAATGTCTGAACACATCTTTGAAGCCTGTATTCTGTCTACTGGTGATTTCATTCTGGGGACCAAGGTCTGAAATAAGAGTTCTAACAGCAGGACCCTACTCCTCTTTTAAGACAGGGGGAAAGTGATTACATGGAACACAAGTGCAAATAGTAGGCTGTAATTTTCTCTCTGATGGTACAAATCTGCACAGGCTGTCAGTCTGACACTGATCAGAATTTGTGACTTGCTATAATTCACAAAAAAATAATTTATTATTTTTAATACTTTTATAACTCCTTAGGATGGTTTGGTTATACCTGTACATCAAGTCAGGGTTTTTCTAAACGGGAAAAGGGTTATTTCTCTTAGTGCATCAGTCTTGGAGGAGTAGGTCAGACCCCTTGCTACCTCAGCAAAGTTTTGAAGAGAACCTTTCTAGCTCACAGGCTGATTTCTAGTACTAAATGCTGCAGCTGCTCGACTGAGACTCTGAAAGTCAGGAATTTGGCATTAACTGTGGTGAATACAATATAATATCTGTGATGCCCATTGAAGAAAATTAATTTTGGTAGTTGGGTTGTTACAGTGAACAATTTGAAAAATTTGTCCAGTGGTTTTATTTTTTGATGTTAATCCTAAGTAAGGTAAAAGATATATCATTAATCTACTCAAAGTATTAAGAGAGAATAAACAAATGCAAGAATTGTAACTTGATTCTTGCTTATGTAGATAGCTGGTAAGCTACTGTGTGCTAGTCTAGTATACAGTTTCACATAATGCTCTGAACTGTCTAGTCTTACAGTGAGAAGAAACTTGATACTTTGTAAAAGAAAGTTAATATGTTCAAGTCCTGTGTAGTTCTCAGTATTGACTTAAGATAATTACATTTAAAAATCCTTAAGGAATATATTTGCAATGAGGAAGAGCTGCTAATCTTCAAGTGTTTCCCAGAAAGCCCTAAAAGCAGCTTCAGCCTTCATGTGCTTTATTGGGTGGTCTGGAATCACAGTCTATATGAATAAAGATTTCCTTTTTAATACATCTTAGAAAAATGTAATTTCCTAAAATGCTACCGTGTAATCAGCACCAAAACTGTGAATGTGTTATTTCATTTTTCCAAAATGTGTTTGGAAATCTGAAAGGAATAAATACCTTTGTGTGTGTCATCTCTGCCAGTGATGCTGAATTTCCAATAAATTTCTGCAGCATCTTTAAAAAGAACTAGATCATAATGTTCTGTGTATACTAATAGGCAGAAATGGATTTATCCATGGTGGGGCTATTTATACTTAGAAGGGTATTTGCAGTGTGACTTACAGCATCTGAATGTCGAGGTTTTGGCTTATTAGCATATTTTATGGGGCTGTTAACAGAATGCATCAATCTATGTACCTGCAGACAGCTCCTCTTCCTGGAACCAGCTCACATTTCCCACCATTGACACAGAGATGGGGCTCCAGCTCGCACAGGCTCCGGCAGGGCAATCCATCCTGGCTGGCATAGCCGGGCTTGCAAAGGCAGTCGGCCTCTTTTGTCCACTCGTTCATTACGCACTCAGAAAACTTGTCACATGCCATGAATTTGCAGGGGTCTGCCTGATCAGCTGTAAAGGATGGGTAAATCATTAACTTGAAGCATTACCCCAAAGGGCCTTGGCAGGGCTTGTGGCAGCCAGAGAAAACAGCTCATGTTTACTGGCTTGCCACTTGGGCGTGCTGATTGGAGGATGTTGTCCAGCATGAGAGGACACACAGCCTTCTTCCTGTACAGGACATAGCAAGCATGCAAGTTCATATTGACATCTGCACTGATTCACCCCATCACTGTTAATCAGTGAGTTTATTTTCATCTTACTGACAAGGATTTTCCACATTTGGATGTTTTTACTCTGTTTTTGCTGTGAGTGCTATCATCATACTCATGGATCATGTGCTACAGCCTTATGAGTTAAAAACATTTTCAACTGTAATGGTCTTAAACACATAGTTTTGGACATGACAGAGGAATGGAATTAAATTACTGAATTTTGCACAATACTAAGACTTGCAATGTAGAAATACTGTCATGTTCCAAAGAAAATATACACTTACAGGCTTTGTAGTGTTGGGGGATTTGGTGTGGGTTTTTGTTTGTTTTTGTTAAAGTTTTTTTTTGTTTGTTTTGTGGTATGTTAACATTGGGAAGGCTTGCTGGGTTTTTTTGTTTTGTTTTTTAAATATTAGTAAGGGATGCCTCTGTGAGATAAAGGGAAAAGGACCCTACTGATGTTCACAGGAAGGTCCAAATCAGAGACAGCTGTTATACGAGTCTGCTTCTCCTTTCCCATTCTCTGCTTTTTACTAAAAATTAATTGTAAAAAAGAAAAAAAAAATACCCAGAGTGATTTTAACCCAGTGCTCAACCAACCCCTCAACCCAACTTGTGCTAACGGGGTGATGAGGAGAAGGACTGCATCCACCTCTTGTCTCTTGGAGCCTGTTTCCTGTGTACCAGGGGCAAAAACCTTAGAAGGCAAAAGATGAGAAGCAGACCAGGGGATACAAATCCTGTTCTTGCCATCAAATAACCTCAGTAAGATGTATGAATCCAGAAAGGAAAAGGAAAAAAAAAAAAGTGAACAAAACTAGGAAAAGAGAGCAGAGAAGGAAATGAGAGCAGATATACAGGTATGAGCTGGGCTATGTGGCCCTTTATAATTAGGTAGTTTAAAAGGAAGATTTGTACTGGATATTGCAGCTTGTAAGTGGGTTCAGAGTTTTCTTCTGCAGTCATTCATGCCCTTTATACCAGATGCTCAGTGATACTAATTTAAATGAAAAATGAGGATTGAATTTCTTATGGGGTACCGGAAATCTCACACTAGGATATGCTTCAGTGGTAGAAATGAATCCATCAGAGCTGTTCACTTATAATCCCTCAATAATTTTATGGCTATTTCCTGTTTAGAATTTTTATATAGTGGGTTTTAGCGTGCCCCATTTCCCTTTGCTATATGCAACGTGCATGTTGGTTTGATATGTCCTTTACTCCTGGACTGTGAGCGTGTTCACATGTAAACAACAACAAGTAGAGCTTGGCTTGAACATTTGGCTGGGCTGAGCTTTTGTGATAATATTTCATCTTCCCTAACACATAAGTGCATACTTTGTTATATTTTCTGCTTTCACTTCATTTAGGTTAATGAAATATTTCGTGCAGGTATTTTTAAAAGTCCTTCTTTATGGTATTATTTATGACCAGCACAATCAGCCCTTTGCAGCTGCTGACTCTTGATATAGATTTTGGAGTGTCAGTTCGCATCCATGTTTCACTTTGGTAGAACATCATTACCGCTAGATGGCTCTCAGTTTCACAATAAAGAGGAATTTGCTTATATTACCTTAACTTGCTACACAGCTTGGGTTTATTTTTTTGTTTTCTGAAATGAATATGCATCAGGCTTTGAAACATCTGTACTGGAACATACTGGCTTTGTAAACACAACTTCTTGTATTTTGACTCTATACTACTGCTTATAAGCCTTGAAAAAACAGCTCTCTCCACAAACTCTGTAATAAACTCTCTGTTTTCTTGAATTAATGTTGAAATACCACATCTGTAAAACATATTGGATGAAGATTAAAGATTTTAAAATTTTTCTGAATTTGAATATTAGGATCTTTCCTATTTTAATTTTTATATAATGAAAATTTATTACTAAAGGAGGGAACATATGGCAGCCCAAAGTTCACTCTTTATATAATGAACTAACTTAATACTTTATTCATCAAACATCAGTTTATCATGGCAGTAATTGAAGGGTAAAATACTGTGATTTTGTTAACTTTTTTTACCACAAGCTACTTAGGTTTTTAATGGCCACAAAGACATATGTAAAATGAAAACTGGTTAGAAACTGCCTGCCTGAATTGTAAATGGATTTTTGTTCCAGAATTGTCATAGATCTGTACATAAAAAGACAGCTTAACCAAAACTCCTAAAGGCATCTGCATACCTTAGCTATTGTTCTTCTCTAGGACAACGAAATTAAATTCAACCCTGAAATAATCACCAGTGCCTGAAAATAGATTCCCTTTTTATAAAACAGTGTAGTTTTTGAAAACACTAAGCTTTTGACATAAGAATAGTGTCCAGATGTATAGTTACTGACTTTCTACTGTTTAACAAAGGCTAAAAATTTACTTGAAAGATATAAATCCAGAGGGATTCTAGAATTACAAATCTATGGAGTACTACCAAAAATCGTGCTCCAATTAGTGAGTATCTGTAGAATCCAATTATTCCTCAATACTGTCTCCTTTTGTTTTGAATGCTGTATCCCTTTAAAAAAGATTTAATCATGCTCTAAACCATGGTTTGCCTACAACATTGCACTAATCATCAGAAATTATGTTTTCATACTCCCATGCAAAACTTGCATGTCACATCTGCAAACTGCACATGAGCATTTCTTATACTATCTCTAGAATAAGTGCTGTCTTCACCCAGCATTTATTCTAGAGATCACTCTCTTTGTCTCTGAAAAGCAGCTGGTGAACATGCACAGCCCAACAGCTCCACCCAGATTTCATTGCAGAATGAAAATATGTCTGCAGAGAATTTGCAACATCTTTTTTTGTCTTATTACCCCCTATCACTGGGAGGCTATTGCTAATGTGGTTATTTCCAAGATGGTCGTACTTCTGAAGCTGTAACAGTCTGAAAAAAGATTGTCTGCTTAGTTTTGATTTTGCACATACATTAGTAATGCAATCTTACCTGGCTCAATATCCAGGGAATAGCTGTCAATCTCTAAATTGAGATGTTGGGCTGCAGCATCACAGAAATCTTCCAAAACACAGTGTACTGCTTCTGTGATATTGTATGGCACTGTCTTGGCAAATTTCATTTTGCTGTTCACAATCACACTTCCGTTCCTGAAGTTGAGAATTTCCAAGTGCTTAAAACCTGTGAGGTTGGACTGGAGGTATGGAAGTAGCTGCAAAACAGAGATTTGCCTTTATTTTAACTTACTGTCAGTGTCTACCTGCTATTAATTTATCTTATAGTCAATTTTCATTATCAAGTACACACATCACAGATTTATTTCCGAGTTTAATACAACTGTTAAGCTCCACCAACAAATTAACTTTTCTGTTTAGCAGTATCTTCTTCTGGATTTCTGCTCTTTTCTCAATAATGTATTGAGATGGATGGGCAGCAACTTCCCCTGTAATGAAATGCATAGCAGCTGGGGAGTTTATTCATCTGGAAGAGAAAAAAATTACCTCACTCAAAAGTCAACTGTAATTATTTTCAAACATTCAATCCAGGCAGGTTAGGGCATAGTGTAATAGTCATGTTACTGAGCTGACCTGTGCCCTATTGTACCAACAGAGAAAATGCATATCTAATCACAGTCTATGCTATGATGTATTTTTAAAAGCCTATTTTTAAATGCAGCAAGCAGACACAAGCCTCAGATATAATCAGCACTGCTATACTGTTGACATGGATCTAAGAAAAAGCCAAATAAATTACATGCTAGCATATATCTGGGTTCTCTTGATCAAGTAAAATCTTTCATCACTGACTTCATAAACTCTGTCTTCATACTCTAGGAGCATCCCAGGCTTATGGCTCCTTTAAAAAACAGCTTATCAGATTGAACAGTAGTAGGGTTCAGTATTGTTAAAATACTGTGCACTTCAGTGTATTCCTTTAAACTGCACCCAAATACCACACGTGTTGTTCAAGCTGGTTTTCACCCACCAATTGCAGGAACTGTTGTTCCAGTGCTTTGTATTCTGTCGAACTTCTGTTGAAGAGGTCATCAGAGAAGTGCATATTGGTCACCCTCAGGCTGAAGAAAACCACGAGCTCTTTGCCTTTGGCCGCAGTTGTCATGGAGCTGGTAGTCACATACTTCAGCACTGGTGCTGGGGTGGTTCCTGCAGGCTCAGTGGTCAGCACTGAGATGTCACCACTGCCCTGCTCCCCTTCCTCCAGCGCTGCCGTGCTCATCGCGCCAACCTGGTCCAGCTCAGCTGCAATGTCCTGCACTCCCAGCCCAGTGACATCCACAGGAACGCCCTCAGGGGCTGGCACTGAGGAATCTGGTAGCTCAAGGGACTGCTCGATGATCTCAGAGGGGCTGTAGGAGAGGCTGGTGGCTGCAGGCAGCGGTGCTATTGATGGCAGCACTTCTGTGATAACAGCTCCAGGCTGCACAGTAGAGACATCACTTGGACCAGTAAAGAAAGGCAACCTTTCATAAGTGCTGGCTGTAACAAAAATGCCATCACCTGATGATTCTGGTTCTTCCATGATCTTAACTGCTGCAGGAAAACAGGATAAAACCAAATTAGCTATGTTGAAAAGCAAGCATAAAAACATCAAGCATGGAAAAACCCATGTATATGGTATTTCCACTGAAACATTTTTAACAACAAGTTTAACAGTATCTAAATATGAAAATCTTAACACCATCACCAAAGAAGGACTACTGGAATAAAATACCTCATACACATGTTTGAGTGATGGGATTTCTGTGGGTTCTATGTTTAATAGTTATGCTTGGCAAGTATTTCCTGAGCCTCTAAAGCACATTCTTGTTCTGAAGGTACATAATCACACTGTCAGTTTATATTGTCTGAAAAGGGAGATTGGAGCTTTGAGCTCTCTGCTTGGAACACTTGTATGCCAGAGTCATTCTGCTTCCCTCTGCAAAAAGTTAAAGCTATAATTTGCCAGTAACCATAAAATATGGTTACAAAAAACAATACAGCCCCTACAGATGCAAACTGTGTCAATTTATCCAAAAGACAACAGCAGCAATGAAAAAATATTCAAACCTTAAGAAGCCATCTACTGCACCTGAAGCAGAACTTTTATGATATTCCCATCAAAACTTGGCATAGATCTAGGATCTGTGATAACCGTAGCTGCAATCCAAATATAAAGTACCAGGAATGTGACTCTTTGAATTTGGCTTGCAGCTACCTGGCCACAATCACTTCACAATAAATTATAGCCTCCACCAACAGCCACCTGCCCAAACTGGTGACTTTGTTCTTTACCAGTGATGTACCATTCTTCATGTGGAACTTTTAGCAGCCCCCTTCAGGCAAAATCACTTACCAGCAGTAAGGAAAGAAATTTTTCTCCCACTGATGAACTCTTCCTTTCGCTACATGCTAATTTCCTCCCAGTGGCCAATGAAAATATGCACTGGGAATATCCTTGACTGAATGAGGTGGCAATTGTCCTGCCACCTCATTTCATTAAAAGCTTCAGATGCTCTTCTCTTGCCATGTCCTCATGTTTCTTGTGTGATTAAGGATATGGACAGATTAGAAAAGCAAAGCCTAGTGATGTTCTCTGTTTACAAAGCTCTTGCTATTACTTGTTATGCTGATAAGGAGTGAGAGTCACTTATCAGTTAAGAGAACCCAGAACATCTTTGCTAGCGTTAGGGCTTGAGGCATTAATGCAGGATAATCTACTGATGGGATGAGCCTGCAGCTCCACAGACACACACTCGAGCATACAACTGTGATGGCATTTGTTAGGCAGATTATATTTTAGAAAGATAACTACAGGAGAAAGATGTACTGAAATGGCTTTGAAATTGCAGCAAATTTGGAGCAGATATATACAGCCATATATATATTGCATGCCTGGCATGTAGCTGTGTATATATATATATATGGTCTATACATAGACTATAGAGGTCTTCTGGCATCCTCTTATTACAAGCAAAGTAACTTAAAAGGCCTTGAGGGCATACCAAGATGATCTCTGAGCATGTATCACCTGTTCTTAGCAATCACTCCAGCTGAAAGAGACAGACAGCAAGTGACCCAACAGTTTGTGTTGGTTCCTGTTAGTAAAAGTAAGTGGGCTCACATCAAGGGCTGCTGAGCACCTACTGTGGCACAGCATCAGTCCCAAACCCAGGGATAACTGACCTGTTCCTTGTTTAACAGGTGTCCTGTTACTGCTGCAAGACTTGCCTACACAAGTGACGTGGTGGAAGCAGCAATATAATGATTTGCAGCTGGTTTTACCAAGATTTTCCTCTGTCTACATGAGACTTCAATAAAATTCAATCCTAAGAAGTTAGGAACTATGGATGAAACATAGAAGACCTAGACATTTCATAGAACCACAGAATGGTTTGGGTTGGAAGGGAACCTAAACATTATCTAGTCCAACCCCCCTGCTATGAGGAGGGACATTCACAACTTTCCTGGGTAACCTGTTCCAGTGCCTCACCACCCTCACAGTAAAGAATTTCTTCCAAACAGCTAACCTAAATCTACACTCTTTCAGTTTAAAGCCATTCTCCCTTGTCCTGTCACATGACTTTGTAAAAGATCCCTGTCCAACTTTCTTGTGGGTGCCCTTTAGGTACTGGAATGCATGGTAAGGCTCTCCCCAGAGCCTTCTCCAGGCTCAACGAGCTCAGCTCTCTCAGCCTATCTCCATAGGAGAGGGGCTCCTGCCCTCTGACCATCTTCATGGGCCTCCTCTGGACTCTGTCCAGGAGTTCCATGTCTTTTTTGTGTTTTTGGCATCCAGAGCTGAACAGAGTACTCCAGGTAGATTGTGACTAGAGTGGAGTTCAGAAATTAATTACTCCCCTTGACCTCCTTGTCAGTGAAATGTAAAACAAAACCCCAACCCTTTGCATTTAAAATATTTGGTTTATATATAACATCAATATATATTGATTTTCAGACTAGATATAAAGAAGACACTTTTTTAATGGTGAGATTGGTGAGACACTGAAACATGTTGCCCAGAGAGGTGGTGGATGCTGCATCCCCGAAAATGTTGAAGGTCAGATTGAATGGGACTCCGAGCAACCTAATCTAGTAGAAGATTAGGTTGAAAAGGGGTTTAACTAGATGGCCTCCAAAGGTCCCTTCCAGTCAAACTTATTCTACCAATCTGTGAATCCATATGCACATAAAAATATGTATAAAATTTTGCAACAGAACACAAAATACACTTACATTGTTTATCATAAAGGAATTATTTGTAAAACTTCACCAATTTGCTTTGTAGATGAGATTTTCACATCAGAAGACAATTATTGTATGAAACCTCTACAAGTACAAACTCTGAAGATTTAGACACTCAATCTCAACATATTAAATTTCAGCATAAAGTTCAGTCTACAGCACTATCATTCAGAAGTAGGGAATCCACAGAGAACACAAAATAAGACACTGAAATCAAATATACCCCCACAGTAACTACATTGAAAGTTAAACAATATAATTGAATTAAAAGCAATATAAACTGCAACTCAAATTTCAGCCACCACTTATCCTCCCACAAAGTTGTTCACTGAACTCCCCAGATGGTTTTTTTGTACTGCATAGCCAAGGCAGGACAGTATTGTACCGAGAGTGTAATACCAAAAATTAAACACCCATTGGCAAAGACGTGATAAAACTAAGTTAAGAGGCAATGTCCTGTGCCCATGCTACATTAATTTTTTGTAAATAGCGTTTTCCATGTAGGCATTTATTCCCTGCTGAGGGAATGAAATACATAGATTTGACATATCAGAAAAAAATCAACTGCCATTTCAACAACTTTATTTTAGGTATCTGATTCGTTGGTCCTCATATTTTTTGAGTGAAGAAAACCCTTCTAATTGACCATGAATAAGGAGTAATTATTTGGGAAAGGTCAAATAGCCATGAGCCATTTTCCTAGTGGGTTTGCATTAATGAGCAGGCCAAGAATGTTATACATTAAGAGACCCTGGCATTTCCTTTCATTCATGAGCATAATGAGCTCTGACATATTTTCTAAGTGCACTAGTGAGTATTCTGTACATGCTCTGTACATGAAAGTTACAGTTTCACAATGTCTATGTTTATATTTGCATACTTGCTGGCTGAAAGAAATAAACAAAGAAGGGAGAAGTGTGCAGTTAAGAGATTGGTTCATAATACAAAGTAAGAATCACCTTGTGTGCAGGTCTGCTGATACCAACACCAGATAGACACAGACAATAGCTGCATTCAAATTTACATATTTTGTTGGTGCCTCAAATATCACTAAATCCCTGGACACAGGACTGCTTTGTACAGACAAAGTGCTGAATTTATGTTTGAGGCCTTTAATTTTTAACTAGGGCACAAGTAATATGAGGATTAGGAGAATTAAGAGAAGAGAATCATTAACCTAATGTGTCACAACAAGTGTCTCCCAATACATAGTTACTGATTACATTCATCTTTCTAACTGTAAATAAAGCCAAAAGAGCCACAATGATCTAAGGCTGTAATTCCGTCTGTCCATATGAACCCTCCAGATGTGAGGTTCAATGCCCATTAAATCCATAAGGCGCTTCCTGCACTGACTCCACAGAACCTGAGTTCACTGGGAATGCACACCATCTCCCCTCCATCTCCAGCCCTAAAAACTCTTTTCTCTATTAACCTTTTTTCTTAGCATTCACACTGGAGCTCTTTCAATAGTCTAACTTTTCGTAGGACAGCCTGAGAACACAGCTCTAGCTACTCACTCCACTACTGTGATGTTCTGTGTAACTTATAGAAGTCTTCATCTTATTTTGAAAATTTCCATAACTTGCAGCTGTGCTTCATTACCAATGTCCTCAACATGAAAGATGCAAATAAATGTCATTCTCACATGAAGTCACAAGAAGAGTTTTTTTCTATCTTAATAAAATACTGCTTACTAATGGTAATCTCTCATTATTCTCAGGACTATTCACTTCTACCTGACACTGAAACCTTAAAAAGTAAGATAAAATTTGTGAAATCAAGACCTGAAAATCTAAACCACTACAGAATTCAGGGCAGTGAGCAGCCAAAGCTTACTAATCCTGTTTATGTTCATTATGAACGAAGGATGATTCTTTAGGTATCTCCACACAGGTATCAAGGCCAACCTTCTGTTCAGTCCCAGAAAACCCGGTTTTACTGACTTTCCTACTTAGCTAAGTAATTTCTGAAGGGCAATGGACTGTGTGTTTTTGGGATATGTGCTCCCAAACCGAGTTGTGACATTGCCCTCATCTCACTGGAATCTCAACCATGATTTCTTTTTGAGAGGTCAGTAGTATTATTTACTTCTGCAATGACTGAAGAAATAAAAAGCAAAGAACTCTTCTCTTCTTCCTCCAAGATGCATAAAGATTAAGAACAAACCATTAAGGACAAAGCCAAGCCCTGACTACTTTTATTGCTCTGCAACTCTTCCCTCACAGTAGCCAAGTCTGCCCGAGAGCAGCAGAATGATGCAGTTCACTGTAATCTGACTGTCCATAAACATTTCACTGGTGCAAGTTAGCTGGTCTTACTCAACTCTCACAAAGTTTTCAGTACAGATAAAGAATTCTCTTTATGTAATGCCTGAGGGTTAGTATTTTAATTGATCTGTGTGTCCTTGGGAAATGACAGCTCCCATAGATTTTATAGAAGTCAGTCTATTGTAAAAGGGAGAAGCATCTGCCTTTAACAATTTCATATTTGGTCACTGTATCTGTAAGAGCTCTCTGAAATATCAGTTTCTTGTGGGATTAAAAATTCATCCTTTCTTTGACTATCATTTTCACATGCATTGGCCATAGCACGGCTAAAACAAATTCAGCTTCCCATTTGCTGTTTTTATAAAAGTTTTCTGAAAAAGGCTCTTTCTGTAAAGATTTGAAACAATGAAATCAATACATTTAATATTTTTTTAAAAAAATGATGACTTCAAGTTAATAATGTAAGTACAACAGGTGGACATACAACAGATAACTAATAACTGAGCAGTCTTACTTTATAGACCTGTGTCAAATTCATATGTGGAGAAACCTGATGTTGAACCTTAATGACTGTCTTTGGGATTCTCATGTTTCAGCAGTTTTAGAGGACTAAGCATTTCAGAAACACAAATATAATTTAAACAATACAGGAATAGCTGGTGTTTAAAGCATACCCAAAATTCTAAGTAGAATGTAAGAATATTATACAGAGAGGTGAGGTGTATAGTCAGATACCTTGTATGGACAGTAGGTCAGTTGTACGTTATTTCCATAACGTGACAAGTCACTTTCACCATTTACAGAACCTTTACCTCATCTGCTACTGAGATTGCCAGATAAAATTACATACTAGTGCTCAAGCACTCTAAAAGTCAGTTTTCTGAGTAAAGTCCTTGCTGAAAAATGGTGCAACCAAGATTAAAATGTTCTTGTGAAGTAAAGGGATTTGTAAGCACATTTACATGAAAAGATGTTAAAAATGCCAGGGATACCATAGCTGTTATGTATTGTAAGATATTTTGTATTGAATTGTGCACTATTTGCTACCATAGCAATATCATATTAAAATATATATTAAACAAGAAAGGTACCATGCTAATGTTGGAAGCAAACCCAAGTGCAGTGAATTTGCAAAGACAAATGCACTTCTACAAAAGAATAGAATTAAAACCAAATAAGAAACCTCTTGCTTAAAACAATAGCTTCAGGAGGATTTAACATTTCTTATTCCCATTGTTGAATGTTCTCAATTAAATTTGAAAAATTTATTTTGTGAATTTAAAATAATGAGATCTATATGAAAACAGCCTAGGTCTTTACAAACACCTGGAAATATAAAGAGACATCTAACTGTTGCAAACACTGGTGCATGACACCATAACAGTTTTAGAGCACCCCAAATGGAGAACCTGGAATACTCTTTATGATTTATTTTACTTAGGAATGCTTGGAAACAAAATCTGACAAAGTACAATGCTTATCCTTCAGAACTTTAAGTACTCTCTAAATTCCATTTTCTCTATTGTTCTCAACTGTGCAACAGAAAAAAATCAGAGCAGATTTTTGTAGATGATGAGACCATCAGATAGTTTTGTGGTATCAAAGTTTATTAATTTACAAAATGATAAAACCAGAAAACAAAATAGAAGTTACATGATACAAATTCAAGTAACGTGTTGACCAAGAACCTAAAACAGAAAAGAAAAACATGAAATTAGAAAGTTAAACCCAGTGATTCTCTTAAAATTTCATCATCAGATGAAATTTTAGCATTTAAAGACTTGCCAAGAAAAATGAAAACACTAAATATACTTTTCCCCTCGCTTGTACTATGTAGTCACTTTTATGAGAAAACAATTCAAGGAATGAAAGCTATAGAATGAGGAGTATTTTGGCCTTCTAAATTGTGCCTTGGATGCAGGTAGTCTGATTTTTCTCAAAGTTTTGAAACTGAAAAAGTGACTCTGTGAGAGAGAGAGAAGAGATATTTAAGTAGGGAGATCCTTCTGGCTTTATGTTTCATTGTAGGAACACATTTCAATCTTACTGATATTGAAAAGGACTTTGGGCCTTAGTGCAGACTTGGCTTGTTATATGCACCCATTGTGCTTGGATTGAGCAGCCCAGAACAGCCAGAGCACTGCTGTCAACGCAGTGGGTAGGCAGAATGCTAAATGTTCAACCCACAGCCCAGTAAAATTGTCCACACAGCCATTAGCCTCAGGTTTGTGTGCAATCCCTCAAGAGAGCTTCACATAACACGGGGTGCAGAAGTCTTATGGCATAAGCTGGTTTTTCAAAAAACGACAGGTGAGTGAATATTTGGGATTGTTCTCACATAAAAGGTTTGGATTGAGGTACATTAATTTCATTTAACTTTCCCAATTGTTGTTGAGGTGCAGTGACAATACAAAGAAACATTGTTACTCTAACTGCTCATAGAACCTGTAGATATATTGGGAAATTAAAAACAGGAAAAAGATAGCTGGGGAGCTGCTCATAACATACTCTCTTCACTCCCTGTGAAAGAACTAAGTATTACTAACACTAACCTTCTTGCCATAGTTTTAAAAGGAATTGTTAATAAGAGGGCAAAACCTCCTTTTAACCAGCAGGGAAAAAAAAAAATTTTTTTGTAACTGCAGCTGATGCTGACTCCCTCTCCTCTCCTAGGGGATACAGGGATAGATAGATGTAGATATGGACGGTATAGAATAGGGATGAGAATGGAACTTTGAGCTTATTTTAATATTTAAGACAAATTTAACCAGGGCTTCAGCCACTGCTCTAGGCTACATACACATTTAGGAGAAAAGACTTAAATGTGTTAAAATATTTTAACTTCAGCTTCATTCCTTTCAATTTCTAGAAAGATAAACTAAAACTATGGCAATTGTTATTGAAAGATGGACCTTAGGAACTGAAATCCTCAGCTATGAAGATGCCATTCATGAATAATATTTTTGTTTCCTCAGCCAAACCCAGCAGGCTTTTCTGTGCCAACAATTCCCTGTTCCAACTCTGCTTGAAAGCCCATTATTCCAAACTGCATGGCAATTAAGATGGTTATTAAAGGAATGTTTAACCCTGGATAAATTTTGACTGTATTACTGGCACCACTATTCTACAAATATTGTATACTACAATAATTTAATTTTAAGAAGCTGCCAACTGGGGAAGAATGAAAGAGAAGCCCAAACATGTAAATGCAGTCAAACGAAGAAGAAATGAAAAATTTTGCATCCAGGTTTGGTTTAATCATGTTCTTACTGATGCATGTAATGATCTTACCATTCTACAGAATGAAAGGGGAACTTCTATCTCCTTCTAATTTACACCTGAATATCACTGCTTGAAACTGAGTTTAGTTTTTTCCTCTACAGAACTTTATAGAAAGTTTAATTGAGAAAGAAATGTTATGGGAAAAAATTGCATGCTATCTTCAACCAAAAGTCAGGAATTACTTGCACACTGCAATTAAAACCAAAAAGTATATGACATCCCTGACTGGAGGTTAAGTTGTAAACATTCATAAACACAAACCACACTAAACTTAGTACAAAAACTATGGCAAATATGTCTCCATTTAAGGTTTTTATGTATTTTTGTTTGTTTTAAACAGTATAGTATTTTTCAAATTGACTACCAAGCAGCTTAAATTGATATTAGCATCAGTGCTACCTATGTAAGGCATCTCAAGATGGCTGAGAAGATCAAAGTTGGAAGGCCAAGCCCTCTCTATAGACAGAGATACAAAATTCCATTGAGATGATGGAGCAGAGGTGATTCAGAGCACCCAAGTTGCAACTTGTCTATAGCAGTCCAATGCAGGTGGCACGACTGTTTCTCTAACAAGGAACAGACTAAAAAAAATTTCCAGGCTGAGGTCAAGTGGACTCTTCTATGCTGGAAGGATATTGAATTCTCCAAAGAGAGGAGATGAATAATTTAAAGGTCAAAGTTTTACTACCATTTGATCATAACACAATTTTTTTTCGAACCCAGCATTTCTAGCAAGACCAAGGATTTTTAATAAGTGAGGGAAATGCATTATTTAGGGCATGTTAGTCTCAGCAGTGCTACTTTGCCTAATATTTGTTCCAACTGGACTAAATGACGTGTAAACTTCATTAGTTTCATCCATTTATGACATGGCAAATGTTAACCTTACACTACCAGCACAGAAGTCTGTATTATTTGTTTTAAAATATCATTCTGATTATATTACTGCAAAGGCCAAGGGTTTGAAATTAATTTTATTCAGGACATTAATGTATTGAAGTTATTTGTGATACTAGCTCTTCAAATTTTGAACTTATTTCTGCCTTCTATATTCCCTCTTTATTAGATGATCAGAATTATTGCAGTCATGTCTAAAAACTGTAAACTGCCTCAAATAAGTTTTTAGCCTTTTCTTTAGCCTTTCCTTTTTTTTAGTTCTAAAGAAAATTAATTTTCTGGAACAAAGTGGAATTAAACCACATGCAGCAACACATACATATCCCTCCTGGAGGGAGAGCTCCTTCATGAACTGTTACAATGAGGAAGAATTATGGGTGGTTTGTAGGTTTGACTACAAAATGTGACTGGACAGTGGTGGAGCACTGAGGTTTATCGTCCTGCTATTTTCATAGGTGCACAATGAGGTGTTACATTTTGTCATTATACAAGTGGCCCAGAAGATTTGCATCTGGATAAGCAAATTTTCTTAGAAGCAATATAAATTGTTTTCAGTACTTCACACAGTCATTTCAGTGAGTCATTGGAATTACCAATTGAGTTTAAAGAAAATTATCACTTGTTTTGGTTCATTTGTGTTGTGTATTTGGGGGGTCATGAATAAGAAATAATATTTGAAGGAAGCAAAGCTTAACCTTAAAGTAAAACAGAAGTGGTTGGATAGCTTAATAAATTAAACAAGTCATGTGTTAAATTGGAAAAACAGTGCTTACTTTCTCTCAAAGCTTTTCGGTTGGATTAGGAATTTCATTTCAGCATTTTTATGTTTGTTTTGAAGACGTGATGTAGATTTTGTTCTATTCCGATTGCTCCTGCTGTTCCCAGCATGGAGACAGCTGGGCAGAATGCTATCATTAAATTCTGACCAGATGCTAATAACTTATTCGAATATGTTTAGGATTCTTTAAGAATACTCTGAGTAGGCAGTTCTAACTGATCAAAACTTTTTTCCTTCAATCCAACATATCCTATAATGGGCCTGCTGAAACTCTTCACCCTCATTTCAATTTATAGACAACTTTCAGACTACTGAATATTGTATAAAGTGCTTAGAGAAAATGACATTGCTAGACCTACCTGTTCACTTCTCCAAATGTCAGGCACCCTTCACAAAAATACTCTTTGCACAACTGAAGCAGTAAGAGACAGGTAGAAAGGTACAGAGAGAAGCTGATGGGGAAAAATGTCAAGAAAATCCTGTCAGTTTATGATCCAAGAAAACATAAGGAAAACAAAAAAATATTCAAGGGAACAGAAGTGCTCTTACCCTCTATATCCATCGATGTGAAAAAAATGGTGAGCATTCCTGGCACAAAGAATGGGTGGATTCCAATGCTGGGAACATCCAGAGAGGTTCTTGCAAGAAACAACAGCGTTTTCTTTTCTGTGACAGTGCTGGTTATGCCAAATAGAAAATTGTGCTAAGCAAAGACAGTGCTTAGGCAGCTGAGGATGAACCAGAGATGGAAAGAATCCACAAATATGCAAAAAATCTGAGGTGTTTTTCTAGAGATTACTTGGAAATAAGACTGAGTGAAGAGTGTGCCGCCTGTGCCAACTGTTGGGTAGCAGGATAATATCGATGGGAACAACTCACAGCAGGTTTGTGTGAACATGAGATTAATTATGGCAATAATTAATGAGGCTTCTATCAGTTACACATAAAGAAATGTGACCATCATGTACTCCTTATCAGTGGTTTCTTCTGACAGAAGAAAAACCCTGCAATAAACCCTGCAGAGTCTTTATCTCTCAGAGTCCTCCTTGTGAGCCTGAGAATGACCCAGGCTCCTCAAACTGAGATGCAGTATGAGTAGCTGAAGGATTTTACTGCTAGCTTTGTTTTGCTTTGCAATAACTTCTCCAAAAATAATGCCTCCTCCATCATGGCCAGGATTTGGGAATCAACATTTGCCTGGGCTGTACAATTTGTTAGTAGCTACAATTAAAACAAATTCAAATTAAATTTCTTACTGTTTAAGAAGCCAAATATTTTTGGTTTTTTTACTGCTAAAATTTTCTTGGTTTTTGAAATAACACCTGTCTAATGCATTACATAAATTGCTTCCCTTTTGAATTGTCATACTGTTTTAGGACAGAAGGACTGCAAAGAGAAGAAATTTAACCATACAGAAGAAAAAATGTTAATGACTTTTAACTCCAGAAGAAGGAAAATATGAAGAAGAATGAAGGATGCTACAGAAAAGTGATCAGGTATCATCTCAGGCACTAGGGGGAAAAACCTTTTTTTTTTTTTTTAAAACACTGGTTGTAAATGGAACATAGAAATTGACAAGATTTTAAAGCTGCTACAGCAAAGAAAAACCTTTCTGGGGTGTCAGATGCTGAAATAGTGACATCTGATGCAGGCATTTCAGAACTTTTCAATAATAGCTATGGAAATTTGTGCCACAGGCTTTCTTCTAATTCTATAATGAAATCTCAGAACACTTGGCTTGCTTTAAGGACAGTTTGGCATATTCCTGCTGGTTCTGGGCGAGTCCAAGGGGTGGAGTAGCTGCCATTACCACGTGGCCAGCACAGCTCACTCTAATCCTCACTGCCCTGCTCTCGGCTGCCCATGGACAACTCCACTGTGCAGAACTGTGCTGTCAGAGCTCTGTCTGAAAGAGGCCCCTCACCCGGCTCATCCCTCCCACTGGCCGCCCACGCCTGACAAATCCCATTCTTGCATGGCTTAAAAGGACACCTCTCATGCACTCTTCATCCCTCACCTGTTTTTGCTCACCTTTCTCTAGGTGTTGTATGCAGAACTTTGCCTATATTTATGTGTGTGAGGCTGGTTATCTTCTTGGGAGTTGTGAAAGAATATTTTTTTATTACTTCCTCGGTGACCTCAGGCAGACACAAAGTAGTTGGTGTAGGATGTAGACATTCAATATTCTGGAGTCTGTAGTCATGTCCAGCCCACAGCACACATGTGACAGCCAATGCAATAAAGTCCGTCTCTGAAACAGAGCTAATACCTAAAAGAATCTCTGACTATGTTATTTTTGTAGCCAGTTTTTCATTTCGTGGTAAAGAAGACTGAATTTAAATTTCTAAGCATATGATGAAGAAAATGTGCTCCATCTTCTGGACAGTAGGGTGGGGAAATGGCTGAAAACTGATACAGTAGAATTTCAGACAACTGTTTAGACCCTAATCCTCTGTCCAACCTTATACAGCACTGTCTGAGCAGTTTCTGCTATTTCACACCAATAACAGCTAAATTTTTTTTTTTTTTTTACAGCTCTCTAAGAAAAGCAGCTGTGAAATGCAGCCAGGAACAAAGTGTGAAATATTCTGTACCAGGTAGATTCTGCTTTCCATATTAAAATTAATAGTAGTAACACTGCTGACTTCCATAAAACCTGAATTTCCAGATTGAATTCCATCAGTTCCCATGAAGTACATAGTGTATCAGGAAATAAAAGACTACAGGAAATACTGTACACACAGGACTGCCAGAATAGAAAAAAAAAAGCTTTAAAAAGGGAAAATGTTTTAAAGAGTAAAGAGTATACATTTAAAAAACTCAATAAATAGGTTTTCAATAGCTCTCCTGACTGTTAAGCAAGCAGCATGCTTTGTGTACTATAAGCTTTTAAGAAAATATAATAGCTACAGCATTGAGTCATTGCTAACACAGCATCCCTACTTTTTAGACAGGGAACAATTTTTTTTTTCTCCTGCTACTCAGCTGCAGAAATAATGATGGAATTCTTATACTCTGGTGCTTGTTTTAGACATTACTTTTGTTCAACAAGGAGAAACAAGATAGGATGCCTTACTTTGGGGGAGGCTTTTTTTTTTTTACAGCTCTAGATTTTGTTCTGTTTTGCAGCTTGACAGGTTCTAGCCTAATTATGCAGCAAATAATTTCTTAAGGGGTCAGTACAGGTGAGTTAAAGACTCTCTGCTTCTTTTCTTCAGTCATTTGGAGCTCATAGACAAGAGATATTTAGGAAATTGGGAAATAGATATGTGACTTTATGCAGTTTTTATGACATCAAGTCCCTAAGACAAGTGAATAGAATGAAAAATACATGACTTTCTTTTCCCTGCAAATGTAACACTTTTCCATGGTTATAATGAATGTTATTTGAAGGTATGCTATGCTTTTATCAGTAGCACTACAAGACTTCTCAGCATGCATTTCATTATTTCATCATAAACATTATTTTCAGGAACATTTGGCAATTGGTCCTTGTAAGATGTGATTTTTCTGAACTTTAAGTCACTCTGCTAATCATAAAGCATTTGCTTTTCTCTCATTTCCAAACTCTGTGTATAAAGGCAAGATCATAGAATGGGAAGTTTATATTCAGTGCATTAACTACCATGCAACAACAGGACCATGAAATACGCTGTGCCCTTCCCAGTAGGGAGCTGATGGTTGTGTGTTTCCAAGCGACACCTTTTATCACAGAATCTCTGGGTTGGAAGGGATGTCCAAGATCATCAAGTCCAATCCAACCCTAACCTCAACTAAACCATGGCACCAAGTGCCACATCCACTCTTTTCTTAAACACATCCAGGGATGGCGAATCCACCACCTCCTCAGGTAGACCATTCCAATACTTCATTACCCTTTCTGTAAAAGACTTTTTCCAAATATCCAGCCTATATTTCCCTTGGTACAGCTTAACACTGTGTCCTCTCATTCTGTCAGTTGCTGCCTGGAGAAAGAGACCAACCCCTACCTGACTACAGCCACCTTTCAGGAAGTTATAGAGTGATAAGGTCACCTCTGAGTCTCCTTTCCTCCAGGCTAAACAACCCCAGCTCCCTCAGTCATTCCTCACAGGACCTGTGCTCCAAGCCCCTCACCAGCCTCATTGCCTCCTCTGGACATGCCCAAGCACATCCTTTACTCACTAAAGCACTGGTGAAGTGATTTGCTGGATCCAGCTAAACAATCCTACAGGTTGTACGGTGCATGGATTCATTCCCACTCCCACTTGCTGGGCAGGCCCATCCTGAAGGATGTTACCACCCTGCAGGGAGTGTTGCCAACCAGCTTTGCAAACATCACCTGTTTGCCTTACAAGATGTGGCCAGGCAGCAGTGCCATAGTTGAGACAGACACACACTCAAAGTGCTTCTTTAAAAACTCAGGGGGCTTCAAGTATCAGCATGTTAGCTAGAAGTCTTTCATACCTTTTCTATGTAGCAATCCTGTGGGCAGCTCCACACAGCTCTGGCTCTTTCTCTCCTTATTCTGCAGTCCCAGCTTGCTGCTTCCTGTCCCTGGCACAGCCACCCAACCCTGTCTGTCCCTCACACAACCTCCTGCCCCTTCCTCCTCACAGCACAACCAGCAAACTCCAACTGCCTCTCGACCAACTAACTCACTCTTTATCACACCCAGCTGTGAGGGCAAGCCTGTTCCCACTCTTTGGTAATTAACACAGCTGCAGCATATCAGAGGCAGGATTGCCTTTAGCATTACCTCTCTCTGTCTTCTCACACAGCAGGGATGAAGGTCCCTCGCTGCTAGTTTTGTACATACTGGATAAAGAAGAACACCTTGAAAGGGGAGAGGAGGGTTTACTATTCTCACTTCAAGAGACTTCTCAAGTACAGGAGAGACATGAAAGGCCAAGGCCTGATCAGGGAGGGAGCTGGTTGAACTGGGACAGAGTAGAACCTCCTATGGGAACAGGGAACTTTCCTGCAGCAGGGAGCAAACTTACAAGCTTTGAGCATGACATTCTTAGGGATCCAGAAACACCGAGTGTCATTGTGCAAATGAATGCATATTGTTGGAATTTTGCCCTGAATTTGCCTTTTGTTTGTTTTCCTCTGAAGCTTCTTTTAGTATTGCTTATAGACTATGTGAGGACATCAAAGAATCCTGCTGACTCCCATGATGTGCTCACCTGCCCTCTGCTTTTCTGTTGAGAGTCAGTCAAAAATCTGAGACAAAACACATATGAATATTCATCCAAGAACTAATTCCTCCCTTGTGCCTGTAGTGACCTCTTGCATCTTACACAGGAAGCATAGGCTTTGAAGTGTAAACAAAATTTAAGTTTACTGTCCTAACACTGAGATGGCAAGGCCAGGCCAGGAAGCAGGATTGGAGAGGAGCAGACAAGAGCTGGGACAGATGGAGGGCAGCTCCTCCAAATCATGGCCCTTGCCGCTTTGCCAGTGGAGGCTGCTGCCCCACACAATTCAGTTACCTGCACACAGTGGCTCCTATGGCTTTGTAGCTCTTGCTGGAGGTGATGGAAGCAGAAGCCTTACAGATATTTTGCCATTCTAGGGGAAAGCCTAACTTGCCTGTGCCCTAAAGCTGACCCTATTATCTTCGTCTGAACTTTCTTTAGTCTGCAGGGTCAGCTGTGGGAAACGTGTCTGTCATGTATTTTTTCATTGGAAATGCTGCATTATCCAGATTTTTCTCCACATACGTATATATATATCTCTCCTTTTTTATTATTATTATGTCTTTTTCCTCATATAGATGGGTGCCTCTATGCCTACTGTATGCATAAAATGGAATAAAAAATAAAGAAAACAGATTTTTAAAAAAAATTTTTACATTAATCAGACCTGTAGATATGTAAGCTTTTCTGAGCCATGGTACTCTTTGCTTGGAAGAAATTATGTCATGTTACTCTCATTGCTATTATCCACAACTGTCTGTAGAGCCGAAGGTAATTTACTTTCCATGTTCTAAGTACCATTTTTTTTTAGGTTAATCTAGAACTTCCTTTTTTTTTTTTCCCGATATGTCTTTTTGCTCTGCATTTTTGAATTTTTACCATAATACTCTCTACTAAGTGTTACTCATCCTTTGGCATTTGTTGTTGGGTTTGACAACCTTGAACTAAGGTGCATTGGGATTTTGCTGAAGAGACCATCAGAAATGTTCATTTTTCACCTTTGGTTGTGAAGAAGAATTTTCTGTCATGATGGAAAGGAATGCTTACTGCTCTGACACGACTGTATGTGTCACAACAGCTGCACCTCTCCTACTCTCTCTTACATAAAAATCTCTTGTGTCTTACCTTGTCCAGACAGGCTGTCTTGGTCAAATTCCTTAAAAGGAGGTTCTGTAATATCTGTCAGTTCTTGCTTCTCTTCAGCTTCACTCTCCACCTCTCTGGCAGGCAGGAGTTCAGGAGTGGTGAAACTCTCCCCTGGAGACTCATAGCCATCGGTGAGTAAGTCTTTGCCAGCAGAATCATCTGCTGGGGGAGGCAAATAGGAATCCTCTGATTTTGGAGGGCTGCTGGTGCTACCCAGAGCACTGAAAGGCACTGTGAAACTTGGGTGGTCGGTAGCAATAACTTGGGTGTATGGGTATCTGTCATGAAATGGTTCTCTGGAGGGTTTGGTAGGAAAATCAGGTTCAGATGTAATAAAATTATTAAATTCTTCAGGGATGCTGATCTCTTCACTTAGGTCAGGGCTTTCAGTTGCAAATTCATCAACAAATACGTCTCCTCTTTGATCCACTGTTGCTGGACTGGGATAACCTAGTGGAAGTTCCTCCTAAAAAAGTTTTAAAAGAACAGCTTTCATTAATATGTTTGAGTTTCACTGCTAAAAAGGCAATAATCTTTAGCCACATGAACTAGTACATAGCTTAGTCAACACGGAATCATATTATGGATTGGGTTGGAAGGGACCTTAGAGTTTATCTAGTCACAGCCCCCCGTGCCATGGTAAGTGACGTCTTCCACTAGACCAGGTTGCTCAATATCACATCCAACCTGTCCTGGAACATTGCCAAGGCTGGGGCATCCTTAACCTCTCCAGGCACCCTCTACCAGGATCTCACTATCCTCACAGTAAAGAACATCTACTGTATATCTAACTTAAATTTCCCATCTTTCAGTTTGCACCCATTGTCCTTGTCCTGCTACTACAGGTCTTGACAGAGTCCCTCTCCAGCTTCCCTGCAGGCACCCTTCAGATACTGGAAGGTTCCTATGAATTCATAGGATGTGTAAAATGTTTGGCGTGTGCATGTGACCATAATCACAGTGCCTGTGATTTTAAGTGATCAAAGAAAGATTACCTTAACTAGCCCTGTAAACTATTCTCTTTCATTCACTAAGATGTACTACTGAACTGATGAGACATTGCTTACTTTGTAATTAAATCTGGAAAGGCTAATCAAGCAGTAATATTCACCTCTAAGTGCTCTAAACAGTATCTCTGTTGCAGTATAACAACACAACTTTCATCCTTACAGTATGTACAAAAAGGCACATATATTATTCTAGCATAAGAAACTTTTTGTATGTTTATGTACCTCTTAACACTGTTTAATTTCTTTTCCCATAGAGAAATAAATAAACATGAAAAACATTATTAACCTACCAAATCAGGGCCTGCCAGAGGAATAGTGACCACACCTTGGATATCATTGTCTAGATCACTAGGTGGTATACTAGTTTCTGCAAAAAAAGTCAAAAACATTAGACAGAGAGAGAGAGAGCACAAAATACTTCAGCACCAGCACATTGAAAACTGATCAAAACACATAAACTCAATAAAAAAACCCAGTACTAAAATGTTCTGCATCAAAAAATTGCTTTAAAAAAATCCGTGTTAAGAAAAAAATCCCATTCAAATTTAATTCCTATTCAAAAAGACAATTATGAAGAAAACCGTATTTTATATACACTATTCTTCATTTGCTTTATTTAGCATAAATGGGATAGGTCTGCAGAGAGCTGAACCATGCAGGAATGCTTAAAATCATCTGATGTGTGAACCCCTCAGTTAAATCTGCATGGGCTGTGATGATTCATATTGTGTTCATTAAGCCTAAAGTCATTCCAGTTTTACCCTGATTCCACACCATTGTTAATGTCAGTGTTTTGGCTTTAGTGCTCAAGTTGCTCCTTTCACCTCTCAGAGGAGTTCTTAAAAGTACTTGCATGCAAACTGTTTTTCTAAAATTGGTTATTAGAATTAACTACTGGGAGAAAGTTGTTTAAAATATTTATTATTGATGTGTTCAATATATTTTTTTTCTTGGGATTTTTAATCTACATTAAAATATGACACTTTATTATTACAAAAAGTATTAGTTGAACCAAGTAAATTTTTTTGGCAAGAAAAGGCTGCTGTTTGCAAATGAAATACTGTAGCTAAAATTTGGTATGGGTTTTGAGTTTGTTTCAGTAAATATGCATGGGAAAACATATTTTAAATTATTTTTCCCCCTTTTTAACACATCTCTCCAAAGTAGTTTGCTACCTTTGCAAAAATCATTGATGAACTAGAAAGGTATGTTTATTGGCTGGATTACTGAACAGAGTGCAGACCTTCAACTTCTGCTGGAGGTTTTCATACCCAGCTTCTCTTCTATGTTCCCTCTGTGTTTCAGAGTGTGAGTGAAACACATCTTTACAGATTTTATCTTGGGATCAAATGCTGTTTAAGGTGTCAGTCTCTCTGATGTTTCTGAGATGGCTTGCTTACAACCAAGACAGAGCTTTCAGAAAGCTAATTTTATGTTAGAGGCAGATCTCGCTTTTTTTCTTGTTAAAGAAAGGAGACTGTCTATACTAGGAAGTAAAAATGATACAGTGAATATTCATGGTATTTATTTTATTTTCCTCCTCTTAATGATCTTTTAGTGTGCAAAATTTCCAGATTTTCTAAACAAAAAACCAAGAAAAAAAATCTTCTAATATGGTTGCAAGTTAGGCTGTATAATTATAAAGACACATTTTACTATAAAATTTATTTCACTACATCCTTTGGATGCTATACAACACCAAGGAGAATGGACTATGTCAGAGGAAAATAATCTGTTAGAGAAGCAAAGGACACCTTACTGAAATTTCATCAGTTTGGGAAAGCAAGATTCAGCCTTGTGCTTGGCACCTGCTTTACTGACCATCAGTAAACTGAAGGGTTCCAAGGTCCACTGGCAGGGACTGGTCTTCATGGAGTGCGGTGGCAACCAGCTGCTGAAGGTCTGTTACTGTCAGTTTAGTTGCTGATATTTCCCCCTCTTCAACTGGAGAAATTGGTATTTTTTCGCTTTCAACCTTGTTAGATCCGATAGTTGAGATGTCATCTGCTGTGCCTTTGGCTTCTGAGCCATCTCTCTCAAAGTTCACCACGTATCGTGCTACTGTGCTGCTTGACCTGCCAGGGGGAAAGGTGAAAATGCCCAGAGCAGCAAAATCAGCCACTGGCTGAGAAATGATTTTACACACAAACAAACAAATGTGCAACCACTACACATTATCTTCTGTAAGAGTAATGCAAATTTACTTCTTTCTAATGAGATTGTCACCTTCAAATTACTTTTCCTTCCCCTAACCCCTTTTTTTCTGTGCGTAACTTCTAATTAAAATTCCAACATTGAAGAAAATTGCAAAAATCCTTTAACATAATCTGATTTAATCTGACTACTCAGAAATCTGTAGAACTGGTAATGTAGCCTGAAGTCTTGGACTACTGATTCAAACAGCTATAAATGCATGCTGGGTTTATTACAAGCCATAATCATGCATTTATTATTCAGGAACCTATGAAAAGGGGTTAGATAGTTCATAAAACTGCAGATAAGCAAAAATCTTATCACAACTGAGACAATTTTTTGCTCTTTTTCAAGGTAATGTGGCAAAAAAATCACTTTTGCACAATGGGAGTTAGCTTTTCCAAGTCCAAATGGGTGTGTATGGCTTCTCCCTAGATGCTCATGTTTAACAGAAGTCCCAAATAGTCACCATTTTTAATACATCATTTTTCATACATGTTAAATTCACCTAATTAAATGAAAAATAATGACTATATTGTAAACATTTCTATTTCACTACGTTACTTTTTCTACAATGTCAAATAACTATAGAGAGAAGAATTTCACTTTATCTAGTATGTGCTATGTATTTGCATTTGTATGACGTTGCAAGAATTTAGGAAACACATCAGATAATTCTTCCTTTTAAAGCATGAGCCAAAGAGAAATTCTGGGAAACTGCTAGACAAATTATTCCCCAGTAGCACTTTTAAGCAGCAACAATAGACTGTAGCTGTTTGTATTACCAGTGAAAATCTCGCTGCATTTTATCATGTTAGTAACTGGTCTCTTCGCTATTCTATCTGGCTTGGTAATGGAGATAACAAATCAAATTCTACATACTTATTGGAAATATTGTGTACATGGGAATATAGCTAGGAAACAGCAGATCAAAAATGAAGATTTGAATATAAAGTTTCCCTACTTATTTTTCACTTTCAGTGTATGGCTGATACAAATCTTTAGTCATATAAATGTGAATATTCTTAGGTCAAACATTTTCTTTCCTTCAGAGACAGCCTGACAAAATTTGATTACATGAAACATTCAGATTAAAGTTAAAGCTATCCCTGACGCTTTATATCACAGATTTTGTACTTAGGCAGAACACAACCAATTCACTTAGTCACATCAAGATAAAGACATTTACTGATTTATCTATGAACATCATAAAATTATTAATAATCATAATCATTATAATTAGTCTATAAAACTATTAATCATTAATTAAAGAAGGATTACCCATCTTTCTCCTTCTTCTGTCTTCATTTCATCACAGAATAAAGAGCGTGAGAAAGGATTGCAAAAGAAAGAAAGACAAAGATTCATGGATACCAGTAAATCATTCAGTCACACATATCACAACCACCATTTGACAATTTATCTTATCTTCTGTGTGCCATCTATAATTTTTATTTCTGTGTGAAAATGACAGCCTACTCTCCCTCAGTTCACTTTTTTCCCTTTCACACAATGGGAATCACCATGGTTTGTATGGGGAAAGAGGAATGTCACTTGACCACAGCAGTTTGAAATATCAGCTTTCCTATTTCCATTGTCAAATGGTGCAGTTTGAGCCCTAGCATTGCCAATCTCTGTGGTGGCAGTGGGCACTGGTGGCAGTATTTTCATGTTACCACGCATAATGCCTACACTGACTGTAGTCACAGGGCTAACTTGAACTATTAATTACCTCTGGAAGACATGCCTGTGTTGACCTTCTACATGTAATGCGTAGTTATTTAACTCAGTGAGTTCTGCAGAATACTTATGATGTCTTTCTTCTTTGCCTTGTGGGAAATGCTGCTAAAATATGTAGTACCATGGCCAAGGGAGAATGGACAGCAATACCCATCTTTGCTGATCTGTAACTCCCAAAGCTGACTAAACTACTAAATAATGGGAATCAATCCAATTTTTCCACACTGAAGAATGTTCCTTCATCCAAAATGTGTAACCAAAATGGATCCCAGACCTCCCAGAGTCACAACTGAAAGAGATTAGGTATTGCAAGCTGTAACTATGAGATGCTACTACAGATTTTCTCCGCTTGTACTGCAGTAGACAGATTTTTGTTTTATTAATTTCAATAGAAAACTATAAGAAACTAATTTTCAGGCTATTTTGCTCTTCTCCCTCCTTTTCCCCAGCAATTTTTGCAGAGAGAAATGCTAGGGATGGTCTTGTCTAAATTTGCATTGCAATATGAGTGTTTTTCAACATGTATGAAATATTGCTAGAAGTACTGAATGTTCCTGATGCTGTGCCATAAAACCATATAAATTTGTCTTTTTTCCCTGGCCTTTTTTCCTTTTTGCAGTTTCTTACTGTTAGTTATTTGTTTTTCATTTGATTCTTTATGCAATGTCCTCCCTCTCCACTATAGATTCTCTATGGAAAAAGTACACAAGAGGTTGTGTTAGTAGTAAATACACAAGGAAGCTAAAACTAAAAGAAATGGCAAGACAGAACATAAATTTACTGAAAAAGTGAAACTTTTCAAATGGGTTGAAAGGCCTGAGAAACAACTTCTGCAAAAGTTTTATTTGTGTGAACGTGCATCCTCCTGCAACCCTCTCTTGCCAAGGCACCTTCAGTGTGACTTATGAAGGGCAACAAAAAAGTTGCCACCTAAATAATCATGCTACTAACTCTCTTTATCTTGTAATTTAAAGAAGTCCTAAATGCAGGGTTGTTAACAAACAATTCAAAGAGTTTATTGCATCCTTCAAGCTTCAGGGAATCCAAGTTACTTCTACTAAGTAATTCAAAACCCCACAGTTTCACTTGGGGTGTGTTTTCCTGTCATATTGTCCCTATGATACTCCCACAAAATTGCTTTCTGTTTACAGCAATACACACTCCACTCTTCTACAGGTCTCTTCCTTTTTGAGGACAAGAAGGAAGAGGAGAATGCTAGGAGCCAACAAAAAAGAGAGCCCCATTTTCTTACTTACTTGAATCCTAACACGCGGATTTCTTTGAATCCTGGAAGTTTCTCAAATATTTTTTTCATCTATAGAAAACCATAAAAAAAAATCAGCATAAGATCTATGACTAAAAGGCAGATACAAGTTGACTACCTAGACAATATTTTTCATATTTCAGAAAGAGCTTTAGGAAACAGTCTCAGCTGTACTCTTTTGGGTATCATAATTGTTCAGCTTAAACGCAGTATTTGCTTTGCATATACTTGTTGCATTACCTGTTTACAGGCAAAAAGAAGCACAAAATATTGCTTTTCTTAGTAATGTAATTATGCAAAGAAGTGATAATCTATTTCATAATGCAGCAAGTAAAACAACATGAATCAAATGGTTTTCTCATTTTCAGCAGTTTTGGTTCATGAATAATTTTGTGATTCAAGTCACCTGTAAATTGTTAATTATTTAGAAATATTAAGCAACTGCAGATGAGTTTAGATTATTTGACAAATCATTTAGAAATTAAACAGTTTTAACTGTCTTGTACAAACAGAATAGCAATACATTTTTAATTCTAATGTTAACAATGGTACAATTACATGGTTTTGAATAGAAGAGGCATTATATGTGTCGTAAACAATGTCTGCAGGCACTTCTGTTTGAGGGTAATACTGAAAATCTTCAGAGAAATAATTTTTTGCCTGCTCTGCCAATGCATCCTTCACCATTTTTCTACACATATCTGGAACTTAACCAGGAAAGTGAAATATCTTCCACTAAGGAATGCTCATGAAATTGATGAGAGGCTTTAGTTAATTTTATTCAGAAAACCTTTCGGGAACCTCAAGTCATTAACTGCTATCAGTTAAACTGATAGCTGAATATTAATATTATTAATTGTGTGAAAATACCACAGGTGTTCCAATTCTTAGTAAACCATGATAATACACAATGAATGTATGTCCTTTGAAGAATAGTTCAGACAACAGTGGCTAATTAGTTTTAACATTTATATTACATTTCTCATTAGGTTTATTGTAGAAATTAAATTATGACAAAGTGCTGTCCATGAATTCCTGATTAAGTCTGAATAATATTCCTGAAGTTATTCCGTTCATCAGTTATCTGAGGCTGCTACTGAAGTCAAAGATGTTGGCTTGTTAGCTTGGGGGATGAATAGATGGCTTAAATGAGGGGATAAGCTGATACTATCTGTGAAGGAAACAGGAAGATCTTTAGAAAACAGGGATGACCTGTTTTAAGTGAGGGCAGTAGATTCTAATTCTATTTTGTGGTGAAGGCAATTTCATAGTATGAACCTCAGCCAAGGTACAAAGTCAACATCTTTGCGTTCACTAAGTGTTCCTACCTGCAGCTGAAATTTGGCAGCTAGTTGCTGGTACTCTGGGGAGTTGGGGTCACTAAGTTCAGCTGTGTACTCCTGATCAGTGAGAGTGACACTGAATTCCACCATTTGCTCCACAGGCAGCTCAGGGACTGCATTTGTTCCCATCTCCTGGAATAGAAAAGGCAAGGAAAAAAAGGGAAGAAATAAAACTAAGTGATTTTTTTCTCCTCCACAATTCAGTATTTAATAGATAGAGATATTCCTGTTTAAGCCCATCCCCAAAATAACTTTCTGAACTATATTCCACAAAAGGTGAAAGTTCCTAGGTATATCTGTTGGCTTAATTATTCTGTCTTTGCAAACAAGTTTCTGTTACTTGAGAAGTAACTTGAGAGTTGTCTTTGATATACATAAATGAAGACAAAGAGAATCAAGCTTTTCTTGGACAGACTGTTACCAAACCTTAATAGGTTCCATCATCATAAAGCTAAGGCACGTTCAGAGGTTTGCATTTGTTTTTCTTCTGATAATAAAATGGAATTATCCCTACCCATGATACGCCTTTCTTATGCAGTTGACTTTGCAGCTATTAAAAGTTGTCTAATTTTGTGTGCTGTTTCCCAACAGTATTTGCAGCTTTTCCCAACACTGTGAGGCCACACCTCTGTGCTGAGACCACAGCAGCCAGCAGAGGGAAAACAACAGCCCCTCCTGGCACCCCTCCCGTCCCTCAGAGATCTCTCTTACAGCAGGTGCTGTTGGTGTACAGAGGGACAGTCTCCAGTGCTCTGCTGCATGGCTGCTCTGAGGAGACAGCAGTGGAGAGCCCTCTGACAGCTGGCTGGTCAGAAAAAGGCAAGGGAGGCTCAGTCCTGTCTCCTGTGTAGTGAAAAGCCCAGCAGGTATGCTTTTTTGGCATTATTTATCACAGAGCAACATTACAAAATGGTGCAAAATAGGCAACAGGCCCCTCCTTAAAAGCATGAAAACTGCCTAAAAGCTGGTTGCCATGCTTTTGTATTCTCTATTATATACACAAAAAGCATCATGCTCTACTCCAGTGTATAACAGATACTAATAAACCCCTTCAGTCCTGCTAGCTGAAACAGAGGGGAGCACTTGTTGTTTTTAAGCACTGTTTATAAGGTTTCTCCCTATTTCCTGTTAGCTCAAAAGGAAAAGGTGAGTGAAAAAGTGGGTAGGAGCACAGGCTGTCCTCACCTTCACAGGAGTCTTTGTGTCGTTGAAGATTTCATTGAGCAATGTGCCATTAGGTGTGTATGGAGAAAGGGGTGTGCCAGGAGTGCCTGTGGGGGGAAAAAAAGAAAAGTCAGGAAAGAACAGATTGCACATCAAAAGTCTTGTGTGTTGGTCAGGTGTCAGCTCACTGGAGCAGTTTTCCCTCAGGAGAGTGTGCTTGAGCACATACCTGTGCCAGTGGAAGGCCATGACTTAGGGTGTGAGTAAAGCTGCTGTGTTTTATACAACAGCCAACCTTTCTTCCAGGCCAAACATTAGTGGTGTGGCGTGTGTGTGACTGAAAGCAAAAATGGCACTGGCTGTGCATCAATGAAATTGTGTGGGTTAATAATATTTGGTCATTTCCTGTCATACCACATCGTATATTACCTAGTGTCTAGGCTTAATTTTGCCAATCGAGAGCTTTGTCCCTATGACAGCCACTTCTCACTAGGGCTCAATTTAAAGTAACAAGAGACGTTGACAGAGTTTTCCACCTAGAGGCAAAATCACCATGCTGGGAGTCCTTACCAATAAGATTCTGTTATATTTCACAAGAATATATGTTCAGGATGGTTTCTTCTTGAACCAAAATGATCATATCTACAGATTTTTGTCACTGTGTGAATTGCTATTATTTTGAAGAACTGCAGTACGCAACAGGGTTGGTAGGCATAATTGTAATAATCTGATCAATTTATTGTCTTGTCATCACTCTGACTTTCTTTCTTGTCAGTCTTTATTTGCCATGCTTGCTTATTTTGGTTAACAAAATGCAGCAGCAGCTGACATTCTAAATGGTATTTTATAACTGAAAAAATAACCCTATATTATCTAAGTTTGAAACTAGGTAAACATACATTTGAAGACAAACTTTGAATGCAACATTTGAGTAGTAAATATGTTCTAAAGAGATAAAAAAAAGTCTTCTCACAGATTATTTTGCTAAAACATTTTCTCTCCACTGAACCTGTTGTGCTTCTATAACATTCATTAAATTATAGCCTTCTAAGACCTAAGAATCATTGGCCTTAGCAATTTTATTTAACAGACAGACACAAAACAAGCAGATTTGATTTTACCCGTAGAAACTGAGGGAATGTCTTCCACCTTTTTGCCTCCTGTTTTCTCTGCTGATAATTCATCTTTCCTATCAATCAAATAGAAATGAGTGATTTAATTATCTGCATATTGTACCAGCAATGACAAAAGTGTCAAACACCAAAAACATATAGAAATTATCCCAATATTAAGTGTAGTTTAAATGAGAGAAGTTACCTCTAATAGAATATTTTGTGACCTGATTAAACAGGCAGTGGAACAACATAAGAACTACCAATCCTGTCAGGAATCTGCTCATGAGGTTTTATGACAGATTTTATCAATGCCACCAGAGGGACGGGATCACAGAGATTAAATCAGTGCACTGAGTCTGGTTTTATTTTTACTCTTGAAAGTCAGTGAAGGGTTAACCACTGTCTAAAATGGAAGCAAGACTTCTTGTACATCATCTAAATCAGTCTTTGTCTTCTTTGCTATTTCTTGTCCTGTTGAGGTAGTTCAGTGAGAGCTTTGGGATTCTTCTATTTTTAGAGCCAATGGACATTTCAGGTTCCAGGTGTGTTTCATATGGTGGGGTGTGAGAAAATGGAGGGTGGGTTTATTTTTCAGTTGTCAGCCTACATTATAATACCATAAGGATGCTTCCAAATAATTATAGTATCAAATCAGATTCCTGAATCCAGATTATTTTGAAATGTAGAAATGTTAGTGTTTGCTTCTGGATGTAATATTAATGCATTAATGACTGCCATGGTCCCCAAGGAGGACAGCCAAAAACTCAAGTAAGAATATGGTGGGTATGATGTATCACAGGATTTGGTTTGGTTTTGTTGGTAATTATTTTCTGTTTTGACTTTTACAGTCATGTGGTGATGAATACATTTTTAATAGCTACTGTAAGCTTGCTTGCAAAACCAGCAATAATATCTAAGTATATTTAAAAATAAATAGATGTATTAAAGATTCTTTTACTTGGAACAGGAATTATATTCTATATCCTTAAAACCAAATTTCTTGATTTGTAGCTTTTGGGAAAATTTAGGTTCTTAGATAAAAACCTTCTAAGGGATATTTTGAGATATTTCTCTCCTGAAACCGGAGAGTAAAGTGTAATTCCTCAAATTTTCTGCAGTGCATACAGATGGAGCATTTGTGAAAGCTGGTATCAATGAAAGAACTAAGGGCACTGCAGATTTGCAGTGTGGTGTTATGCTGTGAGACAGCATAAAGCATGTAGCATAGACAGAAAAGGTGTCTGAGCTGCATTTCTATACAGGAACAACCTAGATGTTTAATAACATAAAGAACATGAACGAATGATGACTGATTTACCATCTCCTCTGGATATCTTGCTGGTGAGAACTGAAGTATCATTTGTAATGTTTTCACAATGTTAACTAGCTATGTGTTGTATCTATACTTGGAGACTGATTTCTCTACATGACATCTACAGAAGATACAAAGTATTTTCTAAGCCACACAGTAGTAAAGATGAAGTCCAACTATGCATAATCATTGCTGTCTGTCTTTCCAGCTAAGGTACAAGCAATTTCATGGAATTACTTCACTTTCTGTACTGTGTCTAGGGAAAACAGTACTGTTCAGAAAGAACCTAAGAGCTCTGAGATTAGTCACTTCACTAATGCCTTGCTAGTGTTGCTTGCACTAGGGCGAATGAAAAGGCCTCCCTTTGGTCTTCCAGGGGAGTTCAATTAGGCCCTACATTATTAAAGATACACCAGATCTCCCATGTCAGAATTAATTAAGATACGTAGGACCTCTGTGATCATGAGACAGTGTAACCTATGAATGGAAAAGATTATTTGCCTGAAAATCTCTTAAAAATCAGAGAAAAATTGAAGGAAAAAATATTACATCAGTCAGAAGTTGTGGACAATGATTTGTCTGGCTGCACTATAGTATTTATATACAGAGAACAAGAGTTCAGTATGGTAGCTTTAATCCTGCCATTCTCCAACTTCTGAGCATTGCCAGGGGCATACTTTTTCCAAAAGAGTTTATAGAATGAAGTATCACATTAATTAACACTGTCATGATTGTAAAAAAACCCAGGAGAAATCTAAAGTGAAGACATAGACTTTTCATGCTACTGTTTAATGTAGCCTCTCAGCTAAACTTTTATTAAGATGACTTTCCTTTTGAGAATTATAGCCAGTTTTTCACACTCCCAATCAACACTAGCCTAATGCAAAGCTATATGTCTGTCAGGGTTTCATGCTTATATTAGTCTGAGAAAATATTCAGTGGTGTCTTGAAATGACCAGGTAACTCAGAAATTTGGCCATATCTATTATTTGTGACTCAATTACTGTGTCCTATGATATATCCAGTATACACACCTCTCACAGCACACACCAAATACACCACAGTGCTATCTGAGTATCTGCTCACATCTACACACGCTTACATATATCTTTTTAAAGAAGGCAGTAACATCAAGTGGCAACGTTCTGCTTGTGCTACTTACCTTTCCTGGAAGGTTCTATGTTTTACTCGCTGCAAAAAGATTAAGAAAAACAGCATTTTACTGGTGGATGTATCCAACCATTGAGCCTCTTGGCTCTTTTGTTTACTATACTTTTATGTTTTCCTTCTAATACACACCCCCTCCTTTTCCTGAGCAATACTTTGCCCTTAAATAAGCAGGTGGGGAGGGACTTGGAAGTCTCTCCCGGTTTCTAGACAAATGTGAGTAATCCTTACCCGTTGAATTATTTCCAGGTGCTCTGGGGAATTGCTGAAGTTTTTGCCAATGTCGAATATGCAAAAGGTTTCCCTCTGGCAGGCAGTAACCCAGTTCTGATATTCAGAAGTATCAGGAATCCGATCCAGAAAAATACGAAAGGCTTCCCACACAGCTTCCTGGCAGACTGAGTAAGAAGAAGGGGGCCGGGGATAGATGCTTTGTACCAAATAGTAAACTTGAAAGCCTTTTAACAGTGATTTGGCATTTACGCATTCATCACTCAAGATGAAGGAACACACTTCTTCAAAATGTTGTTTAAAAATTCTTTTAGGGAAGGGGATTTTCAAACTTATTAGAAAAACCATTTTAACCAAAACTTGCTAGTAATTTAAAAGCTGGTGCCTTTGGCACTTTACTTTGCAAAGCTCATTACTGTGAGTTGGGACATTTATTTTCAGTACTTGATACCTTCTTTGGCTTAGAGTGAGTTTATTATCTGTGTTATCTAAAATATCAGTGTCTCTGAAATTAGTGCAGTAAGTATACTCTAAACTTGCTGTAGGGATGTACTCACCTAGCTGTGTTAGGGCCCCTCAATAATACCTCAGGAACGACCTGCCCTCCCAGAAGAGCAGCTGCATGTGGAGCAGATGTGGTCAGGTTATTAAAAAGGAACAGGCTATCTTTTGAAGAGATTTATTTGTTATGAGCTAGCAATTAAAGCTACTTTCTATCTCCTTTTTCTTGCAACTCTCCGGTATTCGTTTTTCTGAGCAGTTACTGCTGAATGAAGATATACCTTCTGATGATAAGTAATCCAGTTACCAGATAAACGTGACACATGACCAGTTGAGGAGGCATTGTAGTGTGTCCTCCCAGTTTGCCCCACATACGGCACTGTCCTCACGGTGACCTAAGCTATAATGTATAACTTCAGAGTTGGTATGAGGTCACAGTAGACTCAAGTATCCAACAGCTACTGTCTGAGCTCCTACATCTGAGCTGTTTTGTGTTGTGTGTTCATCCCTGGAAGCATGAAATACATACATATGTAAAAAAGAATAAAATTGTCTAAATTTTCTTAGCAGAAAAATTCTCTAGAGGACTGATATGATCCACAGTGCTTTTTTCAGTTACAAATGTGTCATGGGACTTGAAGGGGGGGAGGTCATCTCCTAGGCTTTAGACACAGAAAAGAACCTGAAAGTATATATCCAAAACAAAATGAAGGTAAGATTGTCCCACAGATGGGAACAGGCTCTCAGGCTCCAGCATGGCTACCAGATTGCGTTTTCATGAAGGATTGTGCTGTGGTTACAGATTCAAGAATGGTGCTTGTATCACCACGTTTTCAAGTGTAACTTCTTTTTTTGTTGTTCATTTATCATTTTTGTCAAATTAACATGCTCAGCTGGGAGGGCAGAAGTCTTTGCCAGACGTTCTGATCTTTCCTTGAAGGAATTTTTTTTAATGTTTTGATGAAGGACATTTTAATGGAAAATATGCAATTGTTCAAGGGAGCACAAACATCTTTTTATAAATGAGTGTGCAAATTATTCAGCTGCAGAGTGTGTTTTGTTGCTTGCTTTTTGGGAAGTACTCCAGTTTGAGTTAAGAACTGGATTGACACCTGCTTAGAAAATTTTGTGAGTATAGGACACTGCTGGGGAAAAGGATTATAAGTTTAAACCTTCTTGCACTATAAGATTTATAGAGCCCAATATCCCAGCTGATGTGATGCTCTCCAAAAAGCTGGTAGAACTGCCATATTCAGTTTTTTAAATGAAAGGGTCATAGTTAGAGTTTTTTGAGTTCAGGCTAATGATACCTGTCTGTTTCAGGATAGCTTGTTTTCAGCCCAATCTGACATGTAACCAGGGAATTTCAGGGACTTTCCGGATTAATTTCTATTTAAGAAATACTTTTTGGATTAGCCTCTGTGGCACATTCCAGATTTCTGTCTAATGCCCATTGGATGCTTCAATGAGTACTAAATATTTTTATATCTATAGGAATAGCTACAGACATTAGTGTAGTTATCCCATGCTGCCAATAACAAGTGGCTGCTGGAGTAAAATTTTTGCAGCTCTGCATCCAGGTCTGATTTCAGAGGGAACTAATTTGATTCTCTGAAAGAGAGCTAAGGAGCAGTCAGGTTACACAGAGGAATGTGAATGGATGGTGTCTGATAAAGAGGAAAAATAGATAAGGAAAGGTGATTTAAGGAGTAGGTATTGCCTTAGATACTTGTATCCCAGAAATGCTGACTAGGTTTTAGAATTATCTTTGGACTGTCCAGCTGCAGTGCAAATACACACATTTTTCTAATACCAAACAGAACAGCTACAGGATGACACACTGGGAGGGGTAGATGAAGGAAGAGAGAAAATTGGACCAAAAACTGGAATGGTAACTCAATAGGCTTTCTGTAGGCAAGGGAAGTTAAAAAAAAAGAACTGGGAATGGACTGATGTAGTTGAGAAAGTCTTGTTTTTAAAATGTCTCAAATATTTGTTCTTCCCTAAGCTTTTTTCATGACTTGTTGGCAATTATCTCAGTGTTTATACCAACACTGCCATAGACTTAATATAACTACAGATACACCAACACATTTGTGCAATAACTATTTAATAAATCCAATACTTGTCTTGAACTGGTGCTATTGATTTTGAGTAGCAATGACAGTACCTGCTCTTTTGAGAAAGGTTGTACTTCTTTCAACACCAATGCAAGCACAATTTGTTCTTCATGTTCAGCCATGCTAGAACACTGTGTAATTACTCATTAGTCCTTTGAGTGCATTGTTTTATTTTCTTCTGGTAACTATCTTGAACTCTGCTGATGTACATGTAACATTTGATTATCTATGTAAAAACAAAGCCTGAAGTCAATAGCACATACACTGCCTAAAGGTGAAGAACAAGATTCTGGAAAATTACTCTGTTTCCTCAGTTAAATGAAAGACTTTGAAGGAGGAAGTACATACTACAATAATCATCTTACCTCTTAATCTATAGTAAGCTTGGTGACTGGCTAAAATCTGCTTCACTGATTCTTGTGGGCAGACTTTCACACCAGTGGAGAAAAAGGATGACCTCTTTGTTCGGTGTTTTGCCATGTCAAATATCCTCCTTATGGTTGATATCCTGGACCGCTTTGTTGTTCTTTCTGTTTTGTCTGACCCTGAGGTGACTGCAAGGTGTTTGGCTTCAGTACGGTTTATTTTATTAGGAATTTCTGTAAAAAACAAAAACCACGAAAGTACATAAACACACTTCACCTAGGCAGTAGGTATCCAGTGCAAGTTCATGTCTTGAAAATGGACAGGAACTTGAGAATTTTTTTTGTTACATTATAGTGGAGTCAATGCACTGGTGGAATTATTGTGCTGAGGAGAAGCGGCCTCTGACCACACAGGGGAGCTGAGGCTCAAAGTGACTTGGTAACTAATTTCCTTGTATTTCAACATGTGACCCCAGGACACACAGGGTAAAAGTTTCAAAAGCTCTAAATCCTGTTTTCAAAAGTGACTTTGGATTAGATCCACAAAAGACACTTAAGTGCTTGAACCTTGTGCTACTCCATCTCATTTGTGAGCATATCGCCCTGTAGGGAAATTTACACTACGGTGATAAGTAATGTCTACACTAGCAGATAAGTAAAATGAGAAATAGTTGTACCTTAAGTCTTTAAAATCTTATCTCTCCTTTGGGCTTCAAGGAGCATCTCCCTTCAAATCAGGTTCATAACCTTGAAGCTATCCCAAGAACTAGACACTGAAACTTTCAAAAGTTGAACAGGAGGTGTTTTTACCTTTGGGAAAAGAAAGGCCTGTTTCCAGTCTCTCTTTTTCTCCACAGGGCACTCCTCTATCCTTCCCTCACATAAACTGAAGTATTAATCAGAGCAGACTATGATTGTTTCTTTACAACTAGATGATAGGTGTTGTTAATGCTCTGGCATCATATTTCAATAAATCTTTAAATGTTCCTGGCAAAGTGGAACAGCTACAGTAGAAAAAAGTGAAATCAGTGACTAGGAATTGAAGACCTAGGATTAAATTTTACTTATGAAGTTATTCAGTTATGAAAAATGGAAAAGCTTCTAGGCTGTCAAGAGAGCCTCAAGTATAGGAACCCCATCACAAAAATTCAGGACTCATCTGGTTCCACTTCCCAAGTATTTGTGTTGCAGTATTACATCACATAGCAGCTAAATTTAATGTGAATAAATTAATGTTAAAAAACTGTATAAACTACAGATTTAAGTGAGCTGAAATGCAGCCTTTTGTTGAATCATGTGACAGGAGCAATTAGTATCTTTTAGGTTATCTTCCAAAATTTTGTATACATGTTAACAAAGATGTTAAAGCAAATTTGGAAATTTCCTTTTTGGTTGTAATTTGATACAGTAATTACAAATGAAAAATAAAGGAAAAATATAAGCAGAATAGAAGACAATTTGAAAGAATTAGAAAACTTTAAGGAAGGTATATGTGTTCCTGAATCCTGATGAATCAAGTGAAAAAATACTTGGAAAAATGGCTTTAAAGCTTCTAATGGAAGAATAAGGGGAAATAATAGGGTTAAAAAGGAGTAAGTTCATTAGGAATAGCACTATCAATAAAAAATTATCAGTTTCCTGGAGAAAGAAGAAATGTCATACTGCATATAACAAACACTAATTATCCTGTTCTTAGGCAAATCAAGAGAAAATAAGGAAGGTTAAAAATACATTATCTTGACAATTTGGAATGGCGTTAATTAAATGTTTAAAGAAAAGTGGGCAGATAAATGATAAGAGAAAAATAACTGAAAAACATGCTTTCATAAAAGAATAGTATGTGAAATGAAGAATGGGGAAGGTTCTACCTTGTGTGTCAGTAGACATATGTACGTATGTCTACCGATATATATGTCTCAGTTCTTATTAATTTCCAAACGAACATCCATTGTTTAGTGTAGTAATCATAGTAGTAGCATCTATATTTTGAGCTAGGTGCTACTCTGATAAGGAAAAACATTGACTGCTTGATTGTGATGAGTATTGTCTGAAAGAAAGGAAGTTATAAAACAAAGGCAATAGCTGATTGCTATTACTTTTTATTGCATGCCAAAGACAGTGACCTGCAGACCCATAACTGCCTAATTGTTGCAAGGCAATTTATAATGATGATGCAGTCATATAATGTTGGACATGAAATGAAATGAAATGGGAGTAATTTTTCCACATCAATGTCAGGTCATGAACCATAAACTGCACAAAAGGCATTTCCTCTGTGAAAACTTATTGTTGGGTTCAACAGACTCCAGAAGTGACCAAACACTGAGTCAGCTGATACACAGAGTTATTTGAATGCTATATAGGATGAGAGGAGAAGATCCAATGCCACTGAAATCTCAGAGCAGATTCCTGAAATCCTCTAGAAGAGAGAATCAGAAATCCACATGGAACATAGCCAGCTCTAAGTCCGTTACCTTTCACAAGGTGCATTAACTGCAACAGACCAGCTGCCCAGGCAGCCCGACCAACTGGGGCAGAGGATTTTGTCACTAAGCTCTTTGATAGCTTCTGTATGGAGCAGAGGCCTTTTCTGAAGGATTTGCTTCTTCACCGGGATTTACCTCTAAGTCTTTAACTTGAATTAAGAATTATACTATTCGTAAAACTGACAAAGGAGATTCTTCTCAAATGATTGTTGTAATGGTTTCAGAGTCTCTGTGTTAGGGTCCCTATTTGGGTTTTTCATTCTGAGAAGTGACCAGATATTTTCTGCTTTCAGTTTGCACTGTTCTGCCACCCTATTTAGGGCAGGTGTAATTTTTTTAGTTATTTTTCTTTTCATTCTTTCCCTTCATTGCTCTTTTTTTTTTTTTTTTGAATCTGTCTCTAAAGTATATCTATTGCGATAGGTTTAATTTAATTTATATCTTATGGTTAGTAAATTTCTCTTACTAGAATGACTTTTATTATCACAATTATTTGGAATCACTTATTTACTAAAGCAAATTTTGAGTTGGAAAAAGCACCAGCCTTTCTTTTCACATGATTGTCCAGTATGAATTTCCTAATATTTGCTGAATGTGAATGGAGGAAAACTTGCCTTCTGGCATAAACATTTCTTCCTAATTCTTCAGATCTGTGTTTTCCCTTGTGTCTGTGGAAATTCTGAACTGAGAAATTTTTACCTAAGCCTCACAGATTTTCAGCCATATACTTTACTAAAATATACCTCCGTATATACCTTTTTAGATGCCTTGATTTCAGTGTCTTGGGTTGAAAAAAAAAATCAAAAAGACATACACTGTTATGAAATTGAATCTATAGATATTAGCTGATCCCTTTTCACTTTGCAACATTGTAATTGAATAAACTGGAGCAATGCAAATTTTACAGATACATCATTCGATCATGTAAATAATTCAAATAACACTAGATTGGTTATATTTTCTTAAAATAAATAATATCTGTAATTTTTTCTAATTCTTTTTTCTGATACAAGCACATGCAATTAAAATATTCAGTGTTTACCACAAATTTACCCTGCCCAATTTGACTTTTTATTATTTAACTCTGTTGTTTCACAAAGGTAACTGTCTCAGTTTTGCATTTAGAAGGTATGTTTAAGTTTTTTTGTTTTCTTTGATAGTTCTAAGGCAGAAGTACAGATAACTGTGGAAGTCTGATAATTCTTTACTCTAATCTCCAAGATGCCTTAAACAAAGGTCTAACTCTCATTTATTCTCACATGAAAGAATCTACACCATGTCCAAATTTTCCAGGTGATATACTTGCAGAAAAATGTTGAGGCATATTTACCAAGGTTATCAACAGAATCACTGTCAGCTGTTATTAAATTCTGGAGTTCCTGACATCTAGTCCTGAACTTTGACAAATATAACAAATTTTTTTTTAAAACACCATAAAGCAATTTTCAAAATATGATACAGGAATCTAATTCATATGGGAGCTAATCAAAATGCTTTGATATCCATACCAATCTCTCAAGTGCATAGTAGTGCTCTTCAGGTTTTAGTTTCAGGCAGATAAATGGTATTCATTTCACATATTAAAAATCTGCAATTCTTGAAATTAGGCCAGGCCTCTTCCCTGTGTCTTTTGAGACCTGCATTATCAGATTTATACCCTAACTAAAATAGCAGGCAGGAGGAACAGGTTTCAGATAATTCTTAATAATCTGCGTGTCAAAAAAGGGAAAGTACATCACTATTGAAATGGATTCTGGAGAAAAATAGTTAAAAGTTATTCAGATAATTGGTCTGCTTTGGTTGTTTTTTTAAATTTGCTATTATAAACATAGGAGGAAGAGGGTCTTATTTGTACCTTTGTGTAAATGGAGTGGATGCTTCTCTATATAGATGGATATAGTGGATATATATAGTGGATGCTTCTCTCTGTTAATAGTACTAGTTTTGGAAGGCCTCAGATTTTGAAGTTGGGAGTCGGAGTTGAAAAACTGTATTTTTCAGCTATGTAGATGGTCTCTGGGTAGGAACATTTATCTAGAGCATTATTTTGCCATTAAACATTTATTTTTATTTGACCTGAGTAAATTTAGGTGCTATTGAATACTAAGATAAGAATTAAAAATTCAAGGTGACAAAATTGTTGAGGTCTGCATAATTAATCATTAAAATCATCAAAAGATTTGAAATGCATGAAAAAGCAAATTAGTCTGAAAAATCAGTGGATAGAGAGGAATAGGATATCTTAGGGTAGAGTGGAATGCTTGATTGATAAATGAGACATATTGCCTGCACAGTAAAATAATAATGAGAAGACAAGGCTTATGTAAAGAGAAATGTTTAAATACAGTGAGGAAAGCTTATCAGGAAGGTTAATTCAGCAAAGATCCGTAAACATGTTGCAGTTTAATTTATAGTGAGGCCAACATTTTGTTGATAATTGAGCCAGTAACAAAAGCATGGCTGACTAGTCCTGAAAAGGATCTCTTGATCTTGAGATTTCTTAGTGGGCTGATCAATGTAAACACCAGATGGGGCATAGAAAGTACAAAGAGAGCTAATACCTGGTCTCTTCACTTAGAGCTCTCTCCTCCTGTCCTGGCAATAGTGAGCATCCCACATTCTATTGATGCTTGCCAGTGGCAGACAGGGTGCCCGTGACATGTCCTCTCCTTATATTCCTTTTAAAATCTTTTTTCCCATGGCATGTTTCCTCAGGTCTGTTGCATGGGAAGAGTCTAACTGGATTTGAAGGGGCTTAGATGAGCAGGGACAGATTAAAATATGGCATGGCTTTATCACCAAATGCTGCCTACATCCTGTGTGCAGCAATCTCCATTTTCCCATGCCAATGTGGAAGTGAAGGTTTTACTCTTGCTGATGTTCAGGGCTGCTTTGCCTGTGCTTTGTCAGATACTGCTACTTTGGCTGTGTTTGCTCTGCATTTCCAAGTGTGTTTTCACAACCATAAAGGCTCACAGTTTTGAAAGGTTCAGGGTATGGAATCCCATAGAAAAATTAATGCTAATATTTAATCTTCTCAGGTCTTGTCTGCAAGCTGAATGCCCTTAAATCCAAGGTATATGGCTTGCTTGAACATATCTTCATGTCGTTGATCTTATTGAATTGTTCTAAATGCACACAGGGAAAGAACTTTGAAAGGAATCACTGAGGGACTCAGCCATGATGATTGTCGCATCCTGGTGGGTCTTATCTGGGCTGCAACTGGGGTAGCTGAGGCACAGGGGGGATCTTACTTTGGATCTCACTTCTTCAGGTTTGGTGCACTTAGCCAGTGAGCTGCTGAGTAAGAGGGCAGTATCCACTACTGTGGAGAAGTTTTGCTGAAAGATAAACTGCTGGTATTGATGCTTAGCTTCAGCAGAAGAGGAATTGTGGCTGAGAATGCCTCCATTCCCAAAAAAGAAAAGAGGCCTAAGACATATATATTAAAAGTAAGTAATTTTCTCAGACTGAATATGGACAGTGATGAGCTTGGTAATTCCTGTTTGGTATGTTGGCTTTGTAAATTCCATTCTTAAATGTGAAACAGTAACATTGCCAGTGGAATGAGGCCTGGATCTCTAATTGTGGCAATTCTGTCTCTGTGGGGGAAGATCCTCCAGAAGATGCTGTGTCTAGCTGGCTAAAATTCACTTGTGAACTTCCTGTACAAGAACCACAAAGATGATGGCTACACACTCAGCACTATGGAGCCCTTCCTGTACCTACTAATATCTCATATTATGCAAGACTCAGCATCACCATTATATGTCAGGGAGGTGCCAGGCTCTGCTTGCACAGTGGAGACTTCATACAAAAGACAAAATATGCCTGATCCCTGTATCTCTTGCTTGGATTCAGCATGACAAAACATCACCTTCACATATTCAGAAGTTGCACTTTAGCTCTCTATAACACAGGTGAGGAGTTCCAGGCTTCTGCTTTAAGGTAAGTTCTGTAATTTTCAACCTTTTAAAGGCTATGTTCATTTTAAAAATTAGATCTTTATCAAGGGGTTTCCTTCTCAAGAATCCAGGAAAATGGTGGGTTTTCATAAATCCTGCTTCTTATCAGAAACACATGATAATGCGTCTTTAAAAGTCTATGAAAGGTGAAGAATCTGGTTACTGTTGATGTGTAAGTCTCTCATGAATGTTTGTGATACATTCCTATTGTAATCCTTACATTAAAAATACTAAATGCTTGGTAATAATGAAACAACCTACACCTCAGAACATGTATGGAAATAAATCTGAAGGAGAATGTGATAAATTGTTCTGAAATATGTGATATAAACAATGACATTAGTAAATGTGCAAATTTTAATAAAAACTCCGAAATTTTTTGGTTTGCTTTTGTTCAAAGCCGGGAGATGGCATTAGGTAATGTTTCATTTTTGGAACTCTTCAAATTAACCTGGATTTACATTTTGTTACCAAAGATCATGGCTGTCATCAACCAGTGTGCTCTGGGATTTCATTAAGTGTGAAGAATTTAATTTCTGCAAGGAGGTAACACTGGGAAGTTAAAATAGATATCAGAGTCCCTCAGCTAGTTCCCTCCTCCTCTGCTCATGCATATATCTGTGTGGTTTTCTATGCCAAGTGGAGAAATACAATTGATAACCAACTTCAGGAAGAAACAAAGAATTTGGAACAGTTTTTATGAAATTTATGCATGGGCCTTATAAAAGACAAACAGATTTGTTTCCCTCTCTAAAGCAGATAATTTCGTGACTTCTTTGAATTATACTAATTATACAATTCATGGGAAAATAATTGTAGCAAATTGTCTACCTATTATAGATGAGAATAGAAAGTATAACATGCAAGTGGTCAGATTTTCCTGCTTTTGTGAATATAGTTGTCATATACTAATGATGAAGCCACATTCACAATAAATGCTGTCTGTACACACCACAAATATTGAACATGCTGAAATCTTTGAGTCAACATATGACTTTGACACATTCTCTTGAAACCTGAAAAAAACCATAGTAAGAAATACATGTTTTCATACATGTAATATGTCTCTTTAAAGGTAGAATTTTTTACATTCTCTTTCAGACAGAAAGGTGAAAATTTTTATTCATCAGCTGTGCTTACTTCTGCTGCTGGAAATTCATAAAAAAAATCAAAGGCCATCTATGCTTTCATTGCCAGTTTGTGAATCTTGCAACAATCTGCTTGAAGTCCAGAACCTGGACCAGAAACAGCACTGAAGTGTGACTGGTTTTAATGCTCATGTATGAAACGTATCTATTTGTATTTCTTTGGCCATCTTAGAAGCATTTGACCTGAAAGGCAGTTCTATTAATTGATATGGATATAATATCAAAGAATGCAAGTAAATGCCTTAAATGTTTGAGTAATTCTTGAAAGGATGCATCCAAACTGCAGTGATAAAACAGTTGAGCACCTCTGCTCTTACTTTTCTGATTAGTCATTCTCAAGAGGTACAGCCTTTTCGGAGAAAGCCAGACAGCATAAGTTCTAGTTCCAGTGATGCTTTGCCATGTGTGTCAACATTTCAACAGTTTTGATGGTATGAGTCAAAGAGTTGCTCTGCAGAATGGGTTAATTAAGGTAACTGTATTCACATATGATAAAAAATAGGATGTCTAGTGTATGAAAAGGTGCCAGAAACCCCAGTGTCATCTCTTTACTTCAGCTTGTGTGATTGGAACTGGTGGGTTTTCCTCACAGTTTGAGGTCACTCATTCTGCAGTACAATCTACAGTCTCTGGCTAATTGACTCCACCTCATTTTGAGGGAGTGCGACTTGCACTTAACCTTACTTAACTTAGTTATGTATCAAGCTGCATAGACCAAGTTTGGTTTGGAGGACACCTAATGCAATTCTTGATATAAGCATGGCAACTTTTTCATCTAATTTTGAGGGAGAAGAGGAAAGGGAAAAGAACTTGAATAGAGATGTCTTCATTTTGTGCCATCACCACGAAATCACAAAATTAAAGATGAGTGCATTGCTGTTTCCTGCCTGAAACTGCTGGGGTTTCTATGATCTGTGCTTAGTCGTATGTATGAAAGGTATATCTGCAACACAGCCACTAAAACTAGTATTTTAGGTAACAGGGGTACCAAGATTGTCAATATAAAATTGGATAAAGTCTGAGGGAGTTATTGAATCATTTGAGTGGCCAGAAAGAAGGTAATTTTGGCTCTGCACTGAAGCAGAACTTTAGAAGCCAGTAGAGAACCTCACCAATGAAAAGACAAGCATGGTGGCTTAAGTACAATTAGTTATGTAGCTATGAGCCTGGGTCCTACTGATTTGCAGATGTTTGTGTAACCAGGCAGATGCTCTGAGAATCAGCCCAGCAACCTCTGCTGCTGTCCTGCTTTATGACTGCAATGCTTCAGTTTGTGTGTCACACCTCAGGACCTCCTGCTTTTGTGAAATGAGGATGATAGTGTTGCTCTGTCAGAGCAGGTGTTTGGTGAGGGTAAAACTGGTGGTGTGCTTGCATACAATGATAAGGCATTCTACAATTATGTAAGGGTATATAAACACGCCTACGCCGTGGCAGGTGTCAGGGTACTCCCAGATGATTGTTAATCTTATGTTTTCCAGACAGGTTACTGTTCTGAAGACTCTGTCTAGTAAATAGCAGCTGACAGTGACTAAATGCCAGCAGACATGTATATGAAAGCAGATAGATATTTCCTTCTTTTTAAGAAGTGCGTTATTCAATATCACACATCCTGAAGGGGAAGAAATTGAAACACAGTTGGGCTTACAAAGTACAAACCTCATGGAATGTACAAGATAGTGCACCTAATTCCTGATTAAAATGGAAGAATTAGGTGACAGAGAATGATCAGAAGACTAATTTTAAGTCCAAAAGGGACTAGGTTGGACAGAGGTAAAAAAAGAAGGAAAACATATTTAAAATATTTTGAATAGTCAAAATTCAGTAGAATGCATACAGAATTTTCCTTTAGGGAAGAAAAACTCTTCTGGAAAGAAAACACCATGTTTGCTATGTGATGGGTGTTGTCCATGTCACTTAGTGCACTGCTTAAACCACAAACCAAAATTAGCTGAGAAGTGAACACAAACAATCTGAATTTCTAGTAGGTTAAGACTCCCAGTTATTTTCTTGTAGCCTGTAAATGAATGTCCTGTGGAAGGAGAAAACCTTTGATTATTAATATTGATCATCTTGTCCACAGGTGTTTTCTGACAAAAATCCCACATATCTTGCTGTTCATTCACATGTAGTTCACTAGTCCCTATGGCACAGGTGTGACTATTTCTGGAATTAATCTTTAGGATTCAGTGACAATGGTCTAGTATTTGTATTAAAAGTTTGGCTTTTAGCCAGAAGCAAAAAAGATTAAATCCCATATATAGTGCAGTGTTACATTTGTTTGAGAAAGAAGAGAAAAAAGGACGTCTTACTTTTCTTAAGTTTATAAGCCGAACCAGGAAAGCCAACTTTAACATGATGATTCTTATTTTATGGATGAGAGTAGAAGATAATCTTAGTGCAAAAAGCAGATACGTCTTGTTTTCATTCTTTGTTTGAAGCTTTATATTCCTTGATTTTCCTTTGGCACGAATTTGCTTAAACCTTTTTTAATTATTATTTTTGAGGGCAATTATAGTAATGAAGATCTGAAACATTTATTGCTGAATTAGAACATCCTAGCAGGAAGGGATGAGTCAGAATGAATTAAAATGATTTCATAGAGCACACACAAAGCCTTTGTGTCCTAAGGAATGGCTGAGTAAATAGCAGATATTTGCTTGCTAAATAAAAAATGCCACAAAACAGCCTTGAACGTTCTCTGGCCCCCTGTGTTCTCAATATCAAGTGCTAGGATGTACCCAGTATCAAGGCATAGTTTTGAGAGTTCAAAGCTTCTCTCCATTCTGGTATTCAGTCTGGCTGTTCAGTAGTGTGCTATTCAGATTTTATGCCCAGATTTTTGCTATTACAAAGTTTTTATCCCTCTCAATTTCTCTTTCCAGTGCTGAAGACAGTTTTTGTCAGGACAGTGGCAAAATTATGGCCAAAGTTAAACACCATAACTCTTATTTTGCTCTCTACAGTTTCCTGTTTGTTTACTGTGGAATTGGAGGTGCTCCTGGAGAGCCCCCAAATGGCTGGGAGAAGGACTCTGTGGGTCCTTAAAGAGGGATAGGGAGGAAGGACCAAAAAACATTACTAAGCAAGCTCCATATTTATTAATCCACTTTTTGTTAAGTATAAATGTGAGAAAATAAAGAATTTGACTTCTAGTTTTTCATGAGGAAAAAAATCAACCAACTAACCTTTTAAATATTTAGATTTTTGTTTGTTTGTTTGTTTGTTTGAGATGGGGCTGTTTTATATCTTAGTCTCTTATTTCCTAGTCTGTCACAGTTTACATGTACTGCAAATTTGAATGACCGTAAAGGTCTCAAAACACCTATGTTAGGAGCCCTCATGAGTGATTCATGCAAATATGGAGACTACTGGGAGAGCCTATATACTTTGAAGAATATTTTCTGTAAGTATCTGACCCTAATGTTGTCATAAAATAACAGCCCTGGAAGCATCTCTGCTCTGGAAATAAGTTTCTTAACAGAAGCATTAAGGGGTTTGAGATCTGTGTGCATATATTGGAAATCAAATGGTTTAAAAATATTATGTATGCTATGACTAAATGTAAAAAAAAAATATTATTATACATTTATGCATACCACATGCACTTTATAGAACTGTTGGCAAGCAATGTTTCTAGTTATTTAGTATTCTTCTCTGTCAAGATATCCCCCTCCACCATTTTGCTGGTCTTTTATGGAAAGTGTATTGTAACATACAGTCACAATTTGCAGTTGGTGAAGTTATGTGACACCACTGTTACCACTGTTGTTTTCGAAGCTGTAATTATAAATAGGGGCTGTAATTATAAATAGGGGCTGCAATGATGCCATCAAGCATGCCGGAATTGCCCAGAATTCATTCTGTCTCTTTCCATCACAGAATATGCAACTTAAATGCAAAAACTATGCATCTTGATGAAACTTGTTTTCTTGTCAGACATGAAATAGCATCATTCTCTCATTTTTTGTCACATTTCCAAAATATCATTAGTGATTAAATGAAACTATTTGCATAGAATCCAAAAGTAAAATTAAAGAGCCACAAAACTTAATTCTAGTGCTAACTATGTATTTTCCCAAGGATTTTTTTCCGTACTTGAATTGTCCACTAGAGAAGATTTACATAATTTAACTGAGATACAAGAACTGTGGTCTGTATTTCTTTAGGAAAAGCAGAAGTTTCTTAAAAATAACCCAAATGTGTAAATAAAACTTTTGAAATAGTATTGACAGCAAACTATATTTCATACTGTCTCCCTAACAAATATTTGGATAACATTGAGGAGACTTATCTTTTATAATTTTACATTCTTTGCATTTAATTAACAGGCCTGACATAAAATTAGAAGGTCATTGACTTGAGCACACATAGCAGTTGTAATGTTAGCTTTTAATTCAATTATGCAAATATCAAAGCATAGATGGAAAAGTTAATGAGAAACCTCCTCCAAAATTAAATGCATTCCCCAAAGCTCTAAGTCTTTTGGATATGGGACTAACCAGGGAAAATCACATCACCTTCTTTTCTTTTTTTGTTGTTGAAGTAGTTTTATAAATGTTGTGAACTTTTAAATGTTTTTAAATAGAGCAATAGTTAGATGATGTACTAAGTACAGAGCAGTTCTCTGTATTTCTGTTTTCTTGTGAATAATTTTATAGTTATAACATTAATCCTTACTGGTATTGCCATGTTTTTTATATTTGCCAGTATGATGTATTCTTCCAGAATTTTTTTATCTAGAAAATTTTGATGTTGTTTTTAATAATCAGAATAACTATCTTCACTAGTAAGTGCAGATATCTTTTGCTACTTTGTCTTCATTTCAGTGACGAAAGACAGTCTTTAATCATGTCAACACTTAGATGACCTTTCAGCCTTTTTTCAATTTCCATATATTTGTCTCACAGATAACATTTTTTCATAACAGAACATGTTCAGGTAAAATGAAGCTAAATTACTTCTCTTACAGATGTTGTAAAACCTGCAAAACACACATAAGAAATAATGCCAATATTTCCTTTTTCAGCTTTATAGCAGTATCAGTAACCATAGTGTCTCCACTTGAATTGTCAAAACACCATATTCTAAACAAAAAAATCTGTAATCTTGATCTTGCAAATATTTTGTTTCTCAACATATGCAGTGTAAAATTCATCTAAACCTTTAATATATGAACTTACCTCTGCTTCCCTGAACTTGGAGAGCAAGGCAAATGATCAAAAATATTAATCCAGTTTTCAAATGCATGCTGTCTATTGATCATTCACAGTTTTCAAGACCAGTCATGCAGGAAACAAGAATATTTTGGTCAAGTAGAAGAATTCTGTTTTCTTAGAGAACTAAAATCCCCAAATGTCTTTATTTTTCAGGTGTCTCCAGCCTTGGACTGCATTGAATTGCAACTAGGCAGAGGGCAAGAGGTGCCAGAGTGCAGGAGCTGGGCGAACACCTCCAACGCCCACACTTCTAGCCCGGGGAACTGAAGTGGTAAGACAGGAGTGACGAAGTTTTAAAAAAAAGCAGTGTCTGTTTCTGGAATAATCTGTTTATCTGCTGCTCAGACATAATCCCTCTTACGGTCCAGCTGGAAGAGCTTTCTTCATCTTATTAACCTTCTGGAGTGGCATCTGTCAGCCCCAGAAGACTTCAACAACCCCATGATAAACAACGGAAGTCTCTTCTAGTTCCCATTGCCTTCGAGCATTGATCCTTTGGGTGTTCTGGACGTATGGCATGTGAGCACGGGGAGAGCTGGTTATGCTGTTTCCAAACCAGTGACCATAAACCCCAGGGAACCTCCTTAAGAGAGCTTTTTCCTGGAAGAACGTCCAATGCTCAGCTCTTTCGCTGCCTATGTCTTGCAATCCTCTCTTCCTGTAGCACAGAATTGCTGTTGCAATGCTGCTATCAGAGCAGTGATGATGATGTTTTGTGACAGTGGTGAGGTGATGACTCAGCAGTAAATAACAGCAGTGTTCAGGGCTGGCACAGTCTGATGCCAAACTGTGACTGGGGCAGGCAAAGTGCTGCATAGTGGGAGGAAAAGGGAAAGTGGTGGGAAATGGTGTTTCAAGCACACAGCTCTAACTAGGCCAAGAATTGGCAGTGACTGAATACACTGCTCAAACAGCTCTGCTCCAGTTTCACAGATAACTATTCCGGTTACATGTTGGCAAGTGTAAGTGTTTCAAAGTTACCCTTTTATTTTCCAATACCTTTTTTTACTGTTGCATTACACCAGAAAATGCCACCACGTAGGCTTTTCTAGTGGTGTCTCCCCCTTAAAAATTTTTTGTTCACGTGCTTTAACATAGGTATCTAACTAGCAGCAAGAATCTGTAAGCACAAGTTACTTTAAGAACAACCTTCATTTGAACCCAATCAGTATTCTATTTTTACTTAGGATTTAAACAAGAATCCCTCCCTTTCCAAGATTGCCTGATTTTAACTACTCAGACCAGCTACCATGCAGACTGGGCTGTGACCAGACAACATTTGCTTTTTTTAAGTGTATAAACTTTCATGCACATTGCTTTATTGTTTTAACAAAACAAATTAAGGATACCTTACCAGCAGCACAATGCAAAGCAACAGTGGAGATGATTAGGATTTCTACTGCAGAAGATTTTTTTATTATATAAGGATCATTCTTTAGCAGTACCAATATGCATCTTTACATGTTTTACATCTAATAATCATATTGTATATAATGTAGTCATAGAAACATTACCTGTGTGAACTAGGTAAGCTTTAGCAAACATTTATATGCGTGTTATATTTGAAAGATGAAGCTCCCCCCATATGCTACCTTATTTTTAGTTACTTCAGCTTTCAATCTGCAACAATTGGAAGCAAAGAGAATTTTTCTCAGGGTGGTAGAATCTGCCATTTCTGGTGTCATCTGAGAATGTGGAACTGGTGAAAGGCAGATTATTTCCTCGCAGCACGCTAGGTACCAAACTCCATATGGAATTTGGTAGGAATGTGATCCTTTAATTCCATTAGGAATCTAATTTGTCAGACTACATTTTGAAAATGTGCAATAAAGAGATTTACTTAATTACTCTAAAAACTAGTTAGTGAAGCCTGGGCCAGGAATCAGAAATCCTATGTCAAAGCTTTCATATGAAAGTGTATTTTTGAGCCATTCACATGTTGGAGAAGACATTTAATAACACATTCTTATCTTTCAGAGATAAAGGAACAAGAACAATCCTAAAATATAGCACTGTTTTCAGTGTGAAGATATGACTTAAGGAAAAGCTTGAGCTCTATAGGAAAACTATGATTAAAAATTTGTAGGCCAGGAGTTTGCATACTTGGAGATTATGCTTAAATCATGAATATTTCAAGCTGTTTTCTGCTAAGGCAGTACCTTCTATGTAGTTCCATTTAATTAAGAAATTTTGTAACTAACCTTGATAACTGCCACAAGGGAAGCAAACAAGAATGATAAACACTCATTAAAACTAAAGAAATATTATCTAGGGACCACTCCATCTCTAAGTACTGCAGAGTTTAATTATAGGTCACTATTAATTAATCTAGAAGTGCTTCTTCTAGTTGGTTGGCTGTCAACAATAATTATATATTGTTAAAAAGGTGATTAAAGAAATTCTACTGAAATTCAGTAGTGCATTACAAATATACAACCAAGATATGGCAAGAGCAAAAGTGGATGCCAAAATATCCATTCACCCAGGATAAGTGCTTACAAATGGGTTAAATTCAACATGTTACTGGTCATCTGAGTGCATTACTGCACATACCTAGAATAATCACTAATAGGCTGTTTCAATACAGCTAAAGCTGTTTCCTTTGGTTGCAAAAAGAAAAAAAAACCTAAAAAAAAACCTAAAAAAAAAAAAATAATAATCGAGTCAGTTTAGGCCTTTAGGCCATCAAAGACTCCATTCAGAAGACCTTTAGTTTAAATTATTGGTAAGTCTGGGTCTCCAGTTGTTGTACATCAAGATGGCCTAGAAGTTGTTATGCACAGTGCTGAATTTTAGGTACCCTATCACCCCATCTAGGTATGTAAATCAGGGTGCCAGCTAAGTCATGTTACTGGTAAAAAGAAGTCGTATTTTAGACCATAAGAGTCTGTACCATCTCTGTTCTACTTCAGGTAATTTCTGTACCCTGAGTAATTTCTCTACTGGTCTAGCCAACTCTTTTCCTTAAATTTCCATACTGCATTTACTGGAGAGATGTTTCTCACCCTGGGGAAGGGGAGATATAAAATTTTGAAGTAAGTTTTAAATACCCTCAAGCCTTTCTCTGATATTCACTATTTCCATAAGAGTCAGATAGATGCTTAGCAACCCACATACACTGGGCAGAACTTCAGGCTTCTGATTAAAAGTGAGGAAGCCTGGATTCTTCTGGTCCGTTCTCTGCTGTTGAATTTGGCCAAATCAAGACTTTGTCCTCTCAGCCACCTGATCTGCAGGGATAAAATGGAAAGGAAATTTTTTCTAAAAATGAAATGATGTGTCATGCAATATCTTGTCCTGCAATATCAGTATCAATGCCTCATAAGACTAGAGATTTGAATGAGATGGTGGTGAAAATTATCAGAAGAATGGAAGGGTTTCCCTATAAGGAAATATTACCAAGCCTTGAAATCTTTGTCCTGAAAGACAAGTGACATAAAGGTCGAGAGAATGATTAAATGACTCAGTATTTCTTGTAAGATGGCAGAAAGAAGAGGAAAATACCCAATTTCATTTTCAGACATCTATTGCCTACCTTCTCCCTGAGCTTTTATATTTTTGGCCTTGGCAGCTTGCTGAAACAAAATAATTTCCAATTTAATTATGATATTAGAAAAATTTTCTTCCTTTAAGAATAAGAAGGAATTTGAGACATTTTTGAATAGTAAAACCATCTGGGAAGGGGATACACAAGGGGATACACAAACTCTTCCAGTTGCAGCAAAATTGGATTCCACAAAATCAGTCAAATGCACTGAAGGCAAGCTGGGAACTGGGTCACTTTTGCTTTCCTGTTCTTTGCATTATTTCTTTGTCCATTTATTTGCCATAAATACAGATAAGATAGTAGATTAACTGAGTCTTTGATCTCATCCATGTCTACCTTTAGGCACCTAGCTGCAGTCCCTAACTCAGACTAACTTTCCATTAAAGTCAAGCTTACTGCTCAGGCTGAAAGCAAACTCATTTATTATCTGTGACACCTCTCTCCTCCAAAACAAGGAGCCTGATGTTCTGCTGTTCTGCAGTTGCAGAGACCATGGTGGAATTGTAGTCTGAACATAAAATTGAAGCAGGCTGGAACACAGGTTGTCTGAACACAAAATTGAACATGGATGCAGCTCTTCATTGCCTTTCATGGACATAACCCTAGACTATTTCTGCAATCGAAAAATATCTCCAGGTTTCTCTGGGGCCTTCAAGAATCTTTGCTGTTATGCTGTTGCTATCACGGCTGTGAAGTCCTAGAACCCCTTATCAGTTAGAGGAGGAAGAAGTATTGTGTGCCTACCTTTACACAACAAGTTACCAGTCAATGTATCTCTGAGGACTGCTTGACCCCATTACCTCTGCTTTCTTCTGGAACTTTTTTAGACTGTACACTCTTAAAAGGATTAATGTACTTAGATGCTGTTTAGTGTGACAAGGGAGATATGGGTATGAAAAAAGCATGGTAGTGATTGAGCAATTCAGCATAATTATGAGGAAAATACCTCAGCCTGCTTTAGGATGATCACTGATAAACAAATGATGCTCATGTTGATAGTGATATGACTTTGCTTTGGTATTTTCTAACATCTAAATGGAAATAAACTGATTTTTTTTTTCCCTAGTAAGCAGCAAAACAGCAGGCTGACCAGTAGCTTCCAGTCAATGGAGATAAAGGCTACAGTACATCTGCTCAAAGAGATTATCATTCACTTGCTGGCATACCAGCTCACAACCTTCTGTTACTTGTGGGGCTGCCTTAAGCTTCTATCATGGGCTGTCATAAGGAGCTGAAACATGTTTCTTCCTATGCTTGGCACATGGTTTTTCTCTTGGTGCTGGGAAAGGATCTTTCCAGATTTAGTTGATGGAGTAACTGATAGATTTACTGTTCACAAGACTGTCCTCAGCAGGGTAGCAAATTAAGTTGAACATTGTAGTTATCAGGTTTAAAGAAATTAACTTTAAAGAAAGTTATCAGCTTTAAAGAAATGAAACTATCAAATACGTCTCTTTACATGAAGAAAGCCTGCAGAAATGGGATCTTTTGCCATTTATTTTCTCTAAACAGAAGAAAGCTGCTAGCTCAGTTTCTTTTAATGGTAATAGGAGATGTTTAGCAGTGAAAGAGAAGGCAAGAAGGGAGATGTCTAAAGTACTATGTGTGCTTGTATCTTTACACTGGCTTAGTTTTTTCCTCTTTGAGTGTAAGATAATAGTTACTCTTTCTTGCTTAGCCTAGCAATGTTCACTTCTTTTCTTTCACAGTTTGTAGCTATTCCTTGTCAACCACAGCATCTGCATTTGTTCATCAGGGTTTTACTTTCTACATGTACCATGTGAGAGTGAAGTATGAAATGACTGTATTTCCTGTGCACAAGACTGATCTGGTAGGCAGGAACTTCTGGAAAGGCCTTCTGGAAAACCCTAATGTGTGCTCCAGGGTTGTGTGCTGCTGCAGCTGTGGTTAGAGGGAGAGAAATTAAAAACCTACCCAGAGATATAAAAATATATGCAAATGTATGGAAATTTATCTTTATTGTGGAAACGGTATATATTTTTTACCTAAGAGTTTATTACTCTTTTTTTTGAGGAGGGGATGGGTGTTGCTATTGTTTTCTGAAAGGGACAGGTGGCAGTCAGCAGGACTCTTAAGGACCTGGCACGAAACTTCCTCATCTATATGTGTGGTGATAACTGTCATTAACAAAGTTAGTGGCTGTCACAATTCATAGTCCAGCAGAAGTAAATATAAAAATTTAATTCCAATATTTTTAAACAAAATATAGGAAAATAGGAAACAGTGTGGAGATTGCCTTTAATTAGGACTGGCAAGGCTTGGAGAATTTTAAAATAATTTAAACCCTACCATTATGTGTACTGTTGGTGTTTTTCCTTCAGTTGCTTTCAGTAATCTACTGTGTTTGAACTCAGAGAAATGCTGTGTAAAACCTCTTCTGACAAAGTCGCAAAGTCAGGAAGCAGGTTGTGTGTCAACTGCACAAGTATTTACTGCTTTTCTGACAAGATTGTTTTATGCTTTTGATGGAATCCTATCTCCATGTGTCTGCCAGTATCGTGCTTATCATTGTTTACATTATGGATTCTGTGTATGTGCAGAAGCTGTTTTTCCCTGTACTGTTGCTGCTGGTTCCCTCCATGGAATCTCACAAACTTAATTTTGATGTTGTTCTTGCCACCAATAAGCTCCCTTATGGTTTATCTATTATAATATTACCAGTGTGACACTGCCATTTCTTATATCAGGCTTTGTTCTTTGTATCCCATGTTACCTTGTCTTGCACTGTTAAATGAATTTTATTTTTATTATTATTATTATTATTATTATTATTATTATTTTCCATTATTTCTGAAGGGCTCTGAGCCAAAGGGGCTTTATGTGCATCTTGTAGCTGCATTTTTGGAAATGTAGCTGATGTAAAATAGGGGTATAGAAACATTTGGTCTCTTTAAAACCATGCTATAGGTCTTGGTTTTATTACTCAGTTACTCTTTCTCATTTTTATATTTTGATATTGAAAAGCTTTAAAAGAAATATCAATTAGATGAGTTCTTAGTCAGTGTCCCCTCCAAACAGAAAAATTTTGAATATTTTTTGGCTATTTTGTGTGAGGATGGGTATATTTTTATTGGCTATTTTGTGTGAGGATGGGTATATTTTTATTTTTTCCAAAAGTAGCTATTGTAAAGTTGTTCTCACACTTAAAAATTGCCTCTTCACTTTCATTAAGCAGCTTGAGAAGTTGTCATGTATAATTTAATGAGGTCATGACCTTGTTTTTCTATGAAGATGTCAGTTACCTCTCACTTTCATATTTTTTTTCCTTCTTGCAGATTTGTATGTCTGGAAGTGTTTACAGTTCAGTGTGCTATTCTACAAGGCCAAATGTATTATACATGTATTACTCTGCATGCTGAATACAGCTGGGATTGTTTAGCTTTCAGAAGACATGACTCAGGGGGGAATCTTAACAACATTTAAAAATACCTGATGAGAGGGAGTAGAGAGGCAGAAGCAGGCTCCTCAGTGTTGCCAAGCAAAAGGATATGAGGCAGTGGGTACAAACTGAAATATAATAAATTCTCTTTGAACAGACTTTTTTAATATACGAATGATTGAACACTGGGACAGTGGTCTCCAGAGAGGTTGTAAAGGCCACATTCTTGGAAATATGCAAAACCCAACTGAGCAGCCTCTTCTAGCTGACCCTGGTCTTCCTGGGGGTTGGACAATGTAGTCAGCACAAGCCCCTTGCTCACTCAGCCATTCTATGACACTCTCATAGTGAGCAGCACTTCAGATTACTGCAGGGCCTCTGTAAGATACATTCAGCTCCAAACAGTATTTTCAAAGGGATTCTTTGGTGTGGCAGATACACTCACACAGAAAGATTTCAGAGTATAATACACACAGAGCAGGAAGAATTATTCCATGTACAATTAGGAGTCTAGGAAGCTGAATTACACTTCAAAGAAGAAAACGTTTAGTCTGAATAGGAAGAAAAAAAAATTATAGAATTTTTTAATTTCTGGAGTAGAATTCTGTGAGGCAAAATTTGGTGTATTGTTAGAAATGGTGTTAATAACCTGTTTTTATTACTATATTACTATATAATATTATACTGTTATTTATTATCAGATTTTTATATTTTTTTCATCATTCTTTCTGTAATTCCTAAAATAGGCTTCAAAATTTCAGACAACATTGTACATGCTAATTCTCAATTAAAGATGACTCTTCCCCAGGAATGAATGCAAGAATTGATCAAAGTAATAGGATGGGAGTTCAAAAATATTTTTGCAATACAGGATCAGTAGTGGTTAAGTTACTTTCAGTGTAAAACCGGCATCCTGAGATGCACTGATGGGGCATATGGTTGGCAGGAAGGGAGAAACTGAGAAGAAAATCTGTTGTACACAAATCCCATTTTCTTTCCCTTTTAGTCCAGAATAACCCCTAAATTCTCAGTCTTTGATTGATATTTTGTATCCATTAAAAAAAAAGAATCACATTTTCCAACCAATTATTTGTCCAAGTACCATTGTTTGATTCCTTCCCCTGGTCACCATCTGGCCTCTCATCTGGTCTCCTTTCCCCATGTTGCCATCTGCTTTCTCTGCTTTCTGACCTTCCTATTTCATTCCATCTCCTAATTTCATTCGGATTCTTTCTGCATTTTTCTCATCCCCTCTGTGTCTCAGCCTGAAGTTGCTTTCCAGCCCACTATGGTATATTATTTTGAAAGCTGAGAGTGAAGGATTATTGTGTTTATTAGCTACCGTTGGTAGATAACTGCAAGGTAAGAAGTGAGAAACTACTTCTTTTATCTTATACAATACCACCATCCACTGGCAGTTCCTCCATCTTTCCCTCTGCATTTCAGATGGCTACAACAATATACAAGTAGCTCCTGTCTTCAAAATTTACCAGAGAATTAATTTAGAAGGCCAAATAGCTTACCTTTTATTAGGAAAAAATAAGCAACTGCAGTGTACCTTCTTTCTCCCTCCCAGAAGATTGTGTTAACCTGAGGGTTTATTTAGCTCCTTTTCAGACATCTTTTTAATTTTAGTTTCTTAGTCATCATTGCTATCTTCAGGTCCCACAGTGCCCCCAGCTTCTTCATGCCTCAGTGCAATGAGGGCCATCCCTGGAGGATGCAGGCTTCAGAAACCAGGCTCTGTTGTCAGCTGTGCCTGGTGCTCTGCTCAATGCTGATGGAAGAGGATGTATTATGTACATTCCTCTCACCTTACCCCTGAGAGAACTGAGCCCTGAACTGGGATTCCTCATCATTCTGGCCTGAGACAGCAAAGAATAGGCCCCCTCTGGGATCCAGCAACTTTTTGCATCACACTGATGATCAGCCAGACAAATGGTTTTGGAGGAGCCAGCTCAAGGCTGATTCTGGCACAGAAGAAATTAAAACCAGCAACTTTTCTGCATAGCCTCATACCTATGAGACACACTGGCTATGTGTCCTTATTACCAGTTCAGGGCTGCCTCTGTGCTATGCACTTGTTAGAGGCAAGACAGGGTAGTTCCTCTGTCTCCATACAATTCACACATAGACATCTGACAGCTTTTTACAGTTCCAGTTAGGAACAGCCCTGCCCTGTGCCATGCAGTCACCTTCTGCAACCCCCTGAGCTTCATTTCTTACAGACTCTGAGCTCAGCTTCACTCCAGACTTTCTGTGTGCCTCTCCTCCCTCCCTCTGGCCATCTTTAATATCTACCCTGTCCTCTGTCTTTTTGTCAAGTAATCCTTTACTAATTAAACTCTGCCCAAAGGACAAGTAAACAAAAGTAGGTGAACTGACATGAAATTTGCCAGCTCTTACTCCTCTTGCTCTGCTTGTGTGCTTAATCCTCTCTAGCTTTTATCAGTCTATTTAGATAAGAAGCTGTTGTGGAATAGGGATGCTGTGTGTGTATTGTACAAGCCCCACTTTCATAAACACAATGGTAACAAATAAATGCTACTATCACTCTACATTTGAAGGTCATAAGAGGCTGCTCTTGCCATGTCTTGAAGGTATTAGTGGCAGCTGCTTTACTTCTGTCTCTTTGAGGTCTGTTTGGGATTCTGCTCCTGCATAAAGGTATTTTTTGTGAAGCTGCTCTCATTCTCATCAGGTTGGAAGCTTTTTTTGGGCTCAGATGCTTTCCTGGATGTTAGATTCCATGGAAATGTTCCAGGAGAATTTTCTAGACCAGCACTTTAAAACAAATAGGTCTCTTTCCCCTGTCTTCACATGTGGGGACTCAGTGTTATCTCCTCAAACAGCTTGAATAACTTGGGATGGAAGAAAAAGAACAGTGTCTTTGGAGGGATGTCACTGCCCTGTGTTTCCTCCATTTACCACAGATGCCTCTGTTTTCAGTTTGAATGTGCATTTTTGAGAACTTCTGTAACTTGTGTAGCAGTTCCAAAAGTCCATCTGTGTTTATGTGCAGCTAGTGTTGAAGCTGTAGCAGCAGACACTCAGCATTGCTCAGAAAAGAGAGACAAGAAAGAAAATTAGGCAGCCAGGCACTGCAAAGCTCCAGATTAACTTTTTTAGCAGTGACTTAATTATCTTATTTAAAACAAGCTTGGTCAACCTTATTTAATGCACAGAACATAGATTAGCATCTCTCACTGGGAGCCCATGCAGGATTTTAGAATCTGTCTTGTCTTGCCCTTGAGTCTCCACGTGAGTAAGTGTGGTCATGACACGTAAAGACGTTCCTGCATTCCTGGGACCTGAGTTTTCTCTGGAAATTATTTGTGGGCTCTACATGGGGCCCATTTGCTCAAATACCTTTGAGGCATTCATCAGTCAAATGGTCTTGCTTTGTAGGAATTCTGTTGATAGGATTTTGGCTTTATCCTAGGAAAGTGATAGGCATATAATTGTCTAAACTTACAAGAGTGAGATGAAAACAACATTCTGTCCTACCTTGACTGTCAAATTCATATTATTTCTTTTTTCCTTTCCATTTATTTTCCCCATTTTATCCTTTTCATACATGAAAAACATGTCTATATATTTTAGTGTTGAAGCTGACTGTCTATTCTTGGCTGGAAAGATTTAACTATTTTGGGAAATCCAACACCTTAGGAATAATCCAAGAGAATACTTCACTAAGCTAAAATTCCTGAACTGATATTGTTGTGCCTTAGTAATAATGCAAACCAGACAGCTGATTTTAAAACAGAACAGTACTCATTAAGCAACTTTTTTTGGTGTGTTTTAACAGCTTCCATGGATATGCTTGTGGGATGTCTCTGCATGATCCGAATTCCAGGTCAGGGTTTCAGATCAGATATACAGGTCAGGGTGCAATACAAATTGTTGATATTCAGACTTTCTAACTGTTAAGAGGGGCAGTTTCCCGTGCTGGTATTTCCAGGACTGTAATTTCAGGATTTCCTATCTGGATTTTGATGCAGACATTTGTCACAGCTACTCCGCCAACAAAAATGTGGGACATTTTTTATGCCAGAGAAAGGATTTAAGAGTGAGATGCTCACTTTCACAGAAACTATGACACTGTTAGAATATGAAGACATCAGTGGCCATTTTTGGGAAAAATTGTGTATTTTTTTTAAACTCGGTGCTATAAAGTATAACTTACCTGTCAATAAAATTTCCAAACAAGTTGGGACTAATGAAGGTCAGAAAAGATAAGTTCATTTGCATAGATTAAAAGAATGAGTTCTTGGAGTTATGGAAATGATTAGAAAAAAATCACACTCTGATTAGCAAAAATCCCTCATGATGACTAGGTTTTCATTCAGAAGCATAATATAAAAGCAAGTGTAAAAACCCTAACAAAATGACAAAATAAAAAGAAGTTGGAATGCAGATATTGTGATGAAATAAAATGGATCATAAGGAAGAAGCAGAGATACAAGAAATAGGAGTTCCAGTAGCAGCAAACACTTAATAGCAATGAGAAAAATAGAAATGATAGAAAGCAATGGAATATAATGCTATATATAAGCACTCAGGAAACAGATGCAATTTTTACCTAAAATATTCTAGAACTTTGCAAAACTAGGAAAGAGGAATGCAGAGATGGGCTGAGTTCCAATCTTACAAATACTTTACAAATCCGTGAATAGGACCACTGTCAGTGTTCCTACGTCAGTTATGATAGGGAGCTAGTGTACTCCATGTTCTTCCATAATGTAATCCTCTGAATCTGGAAACTGGTTTCTGTTCTGCTACAATATGACAGTCTGATAAAATTTTTATCATATATAATATCCTCTTATCAGTATTCCATTTTCTAATGCAGTAACAAATTCTTATCACGTATGTGACAAGATTCCTGATAATGAAGGTAAAATAGATTAAGTACCGTGGTAAAAAATTTCAAATGCATTAGAATTCTCCCAGTGAGACTTTTGACATTAATTTCTTGGTCTACCTTGGAAACAGTACCCAGCGAATTTCACAGCAAAACAATGAAATAAGCAAAACTGGTGAATAAAAACATTTCACTGCTGGATTCATAGATGCTGTATTGAAGCCATGTGTGCTGCTTGCCTCATGAGAGCAGATTGGATAAAAATGGGATTCACTGTGAGGAAAAATGCTGATTGCATATACCTAGACCTAGGTATAAGTGATTTACCTGTTTATATAAGACAAAGTGTTGGCTATCACCACAAGGATGATTGAGAAGCACAAAGCAAAGATACAGAGCTCCTTATTCAATATTACAGAGCTTACCAAAAAGTACAGAAATGTTTCTGTAATGCATCATCATTACTTCCAAATTAGGTCTTTATTCACAATGGAGGAGAAATGTTTTCAAATTATATTTTGCTTTTCTGCAGGAAAGCAGTTAATGGCACATAAATTTAAATTGCTATGAATTATGTTACATGCTTAATTTTATTGCATTCATTAAATTATATTACTTTCCACAAAGAACAGTGTGCTGTAGAATAGTTGTCAGTTTAAGTGTTTTGTAAAATCAACTGAGAAGTCCCACATGGGATTTAATAATTTTCTTTATAGAACTCAGATATGAGTGCAGACAGTTCTTCTGAAAACTTGCATAGACTGAAGACAGAGCTTCTGCTGAAAAGGAAGAAAGCTTCTGCTTCCAGAAAATTGCACAGATCCAGCAAGAGCAGATAAGTATCTTATATTTGCATTACTGAGTCTTCTTGTAACTGTCTTAGTAGACTGGATTTGTGCTTTTTTAGTGAAAGTGCATTGCCTTTCAGCTCTTAAATTAGCTTTATTCTAATTCCCATTAACACACAACAGATGGAGAGCTATAATCTGAAGGGTCCTGTACCTAGTCTGCCAAGTGTATTTGTGTACAGAGGACTTGAATCCATCATGGTTTTGGCTTGATTTCTACAAAATGATATGTCATTGACTTAAAGCACATGATTAGTTTCATAAAATCATCAACTTCTGAGCAGAGTGTAGCTTATATGCACGTGTTTGTCTGACTAAAGCCCTGGGTACATTCCTTTCTTATGTTCATGGTTTTCCACTTCAACATAATACATGTATTAGATTTTTTAGACAGTCTGCTATGATTTACAGTGGTAGAAATCTGAATGATAGATGATTAATAAGTAGTAAATGATAAATAAGTTAGAATGATAAATAAGTGGTAAAGACATAGTATAAATAGGATGCTAAGACAAACTAGTGATTTGTTTTGGACTCTCGATTTGTATTTGTTCTGGATTGTGGCTGGATTGTGAAAGTGAATTGTAGTTTCAGAGACATGTTAAAAATTTTTACACAAGAATCCAAATGAATCTGACCTTTGCAGAGGTTGGTGCAAATTTAGAATGAGAATGTATCATGACACTCACTTTCTCAGAACCTCTTTTATAATATGTAGTTTACTTATGTCATATTATACAGAACTTAAAAATAGTGAAAAGAGCAGTGAGTAAAAGGCTCACTAAAAATCTTTTTGCTGAGGTGGTTGTTGAGGGTGGGGAAACTGACACAGTCCTACATGTTCACAACACATAAAACAATATAAGTGAAGAAATAAGAATGTGCATATTTGTTAAATTGCAGAGTTTAACTTCCCATCAAAGTGCCATCATTTCTTTGTGTTATAGGAAAACAATTAGAATAGTTTCTACAGTTGTTGCTTTTGTTACATTTACAGAGATTTCTTTACAGAGAAAAACATTTAATATCAGGGAATTCTGGTGCCTCTGAATACAGTTCCACTTCATAATATAAAAAGACTTTGTGAAAGTTAATGACAGCTACTGAAGCACTAGGGAATATAACAATGTTGTCCAGCACTCGTTCAGTCTGCCACCTGATAGAGAATAAAAGCACTTTCTCTCCCCTCTTTTTGTGAGACTTACTTCACGTCCACAAATACAGAATGGATACTTTGATACTGATGGTCAATTCTGAAAATTCCTGTTTGTTGCATGCATTAAAAAAATACATTCCTTCTGTTGATAGAACAGGTGATATCAGTTCTTTTGGTGTAATGCAAACAGGCCTGTTCTACTTGAACTGTGCAGTTGGTGCTCCTGTTGAAGTTATGTATAGTCTCAAGGGAATCAGTGTGTAGTTTTTTATGCCTGAGTTTGTATTTTAAGATTTATTGCTAAATTTTTAAGGCTTAACTAATTTGTAGTTAATTTGAGAGGGGATTGGTTATAAAATTGCGGAGTCTAGAAATCCCATCTAATGAGAAACCACAGCTTATGAGAAAATCAACAAGCTTTCATCCCCACAGAATCTACTTATGAGAAAACCAAAAGGTTTTCTTCCCCACAGAAATTACTTCATTTTTCTGGAGACTGCATATTGCATAAGGAAAATGAGTAGAGAGCAAATGCCAGAGCTGTACAAAGGCGCAGACTCAGAGGGAAAGTACAAGTATGCTTATGGTACGTGAACAAGTCAATTAGATCTTTTATTGTCATTAGTCTAAACTGGACAAATTGCAAGAGCGGACTTAAAGGACAGTCAACAGCATCTTGTCCTACTGAATAGAAGGAATGATGCTGTTGAACCGGGATTGGCTAGCTGATATTTCTGGATATGTAAACACCTGGATTACATCTTCAAAATGGTGAACAACAGGCTTTCTTAAAGAGGAGACATGTTAACGGGATAGTATCAAGCATAAATACAACAAGCAGACTTCCCAGAACTAACCTAGTTCAGCTTTATGTTGTTTACCACAGACTACACCTCGTGCAGAATCCTACCAAGTGTGCAGGGACATCTAATGACCGAATCAGAGACTGCAACTAAACATACTTAGGCCACCTGAGCACACAGGTGTACACAGAGGTGTACACAGGAGAGGTTGGGGTGGGTGCAGGCAATGCAGGTGTTCAGAAAATTGCCTCACATGCATGCAAATATTGCGTTATAAAATACAAAGAAAATTGTTATCTGAATAGGAATGCTGAATGAGGTTTTAATTGAAATAATCTGGACCAATGCAACATTAAAGCTAATTTAAACAAACTAAAACCAACCAGCTCCCATCTACTGTATTTTTGCAACTGAACGGTGTGTAGTTTTAAAGTGACAGGATGTATCTATGTGTAAAGAGCCAGAGTACTACTTATACAGGAAAATCATCTCAGCAGTCTACTTAAGGCATAAGGATTGAGGAAAGTGTAATTAGACTAGTATTCTGCAAATTTAGAAAGCTGGATTGAATTTTGGGTTCATCTAAAGACAACTGTATGACCCTCAGCAGAGTCCTTGGGTCAGATTGCCAAGGCTGCAATGAGGGGGAGTGAGAGGCTTAAAAGCCTTTGATGGTCTGGAGCTTTGTTGATCAGTCTAGCTCATTTCCATAAAACTTTTCTCTCTCAAGGCAGTACTGGGAGGAAGAATGTGTTAAAACTGTGCTTTTATGGTAGTAAGAGAAGGACCACAAACAGTTCAAAACTGGAAGGCTGTTCTTGTGCACAGCTGCTCACCATACCTCCGTCTTCAAAAGGTGCATACTGGTGCTGGATTGAATCATAATAGTATAGATTTTCTTTCTTGCAAGAGATGATCAGAATAAAAACACCAGCAAAGGATCTTTTAGTTGGTTGGTTCTGTTTTCATCATGAGATGACTCCACAGCTAATGAGAATTGTTATAAGAAATTTCATGGTACTCTGGTGTTATTAAGACTGACTATCATTACCTGCTTAACCTAAATATTTTTCTAGGATTTATAAAACTCCTACTCTCCACAAAAAATAATTTTAAAAAAGGGAATCCTTGACAGATTTTTTCTCTCTTGGAAATGGCAGTTGGTTCTAGGGACATCTTCTGTTATTGTACAGGCCTCTCTGTTGCTTTTTACATTTCTCCATACAGTTTTTTTTTCTCCTAATAACATCTATTTGAAAGTTTCACTTCTGAAGAACGAAAGCAAATTTCTACCTTTGAACAGTCTCTCTGTAGCTTTCTCTATAAAGTGGATTTTCAGGAATCATCTTTTTCATCTTTTCAGCAGTTCCTGAAGCAAAAGTGATAACTTATTTGTAGAAAAGATAAGGACTGTTTTAAGTTTGTTTACATATGACTAGAATAAGACTCTTACTTTTGGATTCAAAGAGATTGTTTGAATTTAATTGCACTGATCCAGTTTGTGCTTTTTTAAAAAAATCATCCCTCTAAAATTATTAGAACCTTGCAAACACACATCTGTACATACGGGCAGCAGAAATAGTATGGAAATGTATTTATGCCCTGGCTCATAACTATCAGTTTATCTATACGGTTGTTTTTTTAAAGACAAGAAAGAATTAAAAAAAAAAAAGAAAAAGGAAATTATTCAAAAACTTAATAATAATTCTTTTCTGCAATGAAAAGTTAAATTGAAGGCAGCAATGATGTGCTCCTTTCCTCATTAAAATTTTAAAATGTTTAGTTCTACACAGTGATGAATGTGTTCAGTCTCTTTGACATCAAAGGAGTCATACCATCTTACATTATAACAGAATTTGTCCCAAAGTATTTATGTAAAAATACCTATAGATATATTTGCCACTGCAAAGCATTATTTGTGTATGATTCTAGAAATAACCTTTGGAGGAACATCTAAAGGAATTAGTAATGTGGCAAACATAATCCATGGCTGATGTATGCAATATGATTGTAATAGAAAAAATAAGTGGAACTTCTCCTATCTCTCACTGGGGTCTGAATACAGAGCCACAAAGAGTCAAAGACCTGCCCATTTCTGTTGGTACCTCAGTAAAAACTAAGACAAGAATAGAGAATGCCCCAAACAGAAAATAAATGATCCTGAATTTATGTAAAGTTTTAATGTAAGTTAATGGGATACGTTTCATTGGAATATTGTGTCTGATTCTATCACCGTTCCTATACAAAATTTCTTGTATAATTTCAGGAAGAAATTTTCCTGGCTTGGGGTTTTTTCAGCAAAGTAACCATCACCAGCTGGAGGCAGACAGATAATTCTGCATCATTTCAGGCCTGAGACCTCAACCATGGTGTGGCAGAGGCATTCTGGAAACTGTGTGAAGCTTTGCTGAAGTAAAATGTGTTCAGTAGATTTCATTGATGACATTGTTGCTGCTTTAAAATGACTGTCCTTGAGTCTGATTGCCCTGGAGAACTTCAAGGTCTTAGCCAAGGCCTGGCTTACTGCCTTTCCTTAAGGGAGCACCAACAGTGCCATCTCCCTTCCACTAATTACCTTGTAGGTTGGTTTGTGGCCTAATTACCTCTCTTGAAAATATCTGAGAAATAAATGCCTCAGTTCCATCTGTTTTTCTGGGGATTAGCGTTGATTTAATTAAATTTGTTTGCATTTCTAGCATTTCACAGGCCACATCCAGAGGGGAATTAAGACTTTGCTGCACTCTGGCTTCACTTGAGTTTCTCACAGAGATGTAACACTGGAGCTACATCTCATCTGAATCATGTCCATGTCTATAATAAATTACTGATTTTACAATCCACTGTACCAGGAGAGTAGCTCTAGGAGCACTAAGGCTTTGAAGAAGTGCTTAGACACTGGTTCAGCGGGTTGCTTGATTGCTGTTAAAGGAGGATTTAGTCTGAACTGTTGGAATGTTTAAACAATAATATGACTTGGAAGTAAATTATCTGAGTATGTTATGGTAAACCTCTCATCTGTTAGAGCTATAAAAAGTCTGCATATTTTTCTTGCAATCAGGGATTCTCAATAACATATACACAGGTTATATAAATACATTAGCTACTATTCTCATGCCATTGAAGGAAAATTCATTAGGCAAATGTTTCTATTCTAGCATAGGTAGATGTGATTTCAATAATTTTTTGAGATTGTTTTAAGCTCTTGAAAAGTTCTTGGCTTCAGGCTGTTTATTTTCTTGCATTATACATTTCTTAGACGTTCAAAGTTAGTGGAAACAATTGCACATTCTGGAAAAACTGTGAGTTTGGGTGAAGTACTTATCCACATTTTGTGGCTTCAGAACTGCATTTTAAAAAACCTTTTTGATAATTTTACAGCAAAGGTTCTGTGAGTAAAATTTCTTTATGCAATAGTATATGGAAAGTACTTTTTGTTAACGTAATTTCCTTTAACCAAGAAAGTAAATTTTAACTCACTATGATAAGCAAAAGAAACACAATTGGAATTTCCTTTTAATATGAAAGATAACATTATGTTGAGGGTTTCATGTGAGATCTCTATGTTGTGGAAGAAATTTGTCAACTCTAGTTCATGTTTATCTTATGTCTTTCTTATTTTCTTTTCAGGACCAACACTTTAAAATCCTCAGCTATGTAACTGAACACTGAAGTAGCACTGTCTAGCATATCTTATGTTTGGGTGTTGTGAAAGATTGAGGGGATGAGGCATTTCTCTATGTTGTAGCAAGGACTACTTCTATGACATTCCAGATTGGTTGAGGTGATGATATGGAAATGATTGTCCTTATTCTGAACTTAAGTTCATGAAATAAATGAAAGGGACATAGAGACTGTGATGCATAAAGGTGATAAAATTTCAGCAGTACACAATTTCCTCAGAAAAATAAATGGTTTAACCTGATGCCTACTTAGTTTGTGCCATGTTTGAAGTTGATTGCAGGCTTGCAGTTTTGGATGGCATACAAATTATCTTTAAACACTCAGAGACACACCTTAGCGCTTAATACATAAACTGGGAAAATGAATCATAGGCTGTAGAACTAAAATCTACAGTCCAATGTTTTTTCAGACATAAGAGGTGTGTTTCTGAATGCTGACTCACATCTCTTACAATTTACTTTAAATAACTAGCTTTTGTAGGCCTGTCAGCTGGCATTTTCAAGTGATGTCATTCATAGTGCAAAGTCAATTAAAGTTTTTCTTATGAAAGAAGGAAAATTTAGATATTTTATAAAAAGATTCCTTTGACTGATATTGGAAAGTCTTTATATTGCAGGTCATATATAGGACCAGCATCGGAAAACCTCCTCTGTGCCTTCTTTTCCTAGGGCTGTACAAATCCTTTTCTCTCAGTCATTTTTCATTGCATCTTTTGCTCTGGCCCTTGACCACCCTGGTGGCTCTCACTGAGCTTGCTGCAGTGTGTTAATGTTTTCCTTGTACCCTGGGAGCCCCTAACAGGACACAGGATGTTGTATGTGGTCACACAAGATCAATCCCGAGGAGTTTTCGAGAACATTCTTAACATGAATAATTTTTTTTTCTTTCTCTTTGCTAGCACAAAAAGAAGCCAACCAAATCACTGTCTAGTGAAACGCCTTTTCTAAAGTCAATATCACAAAGTGACAGTGGCAAAGTGCTTTGCTACGGCCTGGACCTAACCACTGCCTAAGGAAGATAAACAAATCTGTAGAAGAAATCTGCAAATTTTGTAGTCTCAGAGTAACCATCTTGTTTAGTAGTGGCGGTTGCATTTTTTATACAATGATAAATTTTATGCCTTCGTCTTAATAGAATAAGCCTATTTCTTTTATTTTATACTTGCTTAGCCCCATAGGCTTTCATCTTCTAGTTAGAACTAGCCCCCATTTCTCTCAGTAATGTCCGATTTGTTATTTTATACCTTTTGATTGAGCTTTGCTGTGACCATCTTTTCAAAGACATCAGAGAAACTATTTGCTGCGGAATTTCTTCTGGGATGTAGCTGAAGAATGAAAGAAATGAGGTAGGCTGTGTCTTACAATATTGTCAGTTCTAGGACAGTAGGATAGGATTCCTATTTTTCGTTAGGACTCATTTTATTACTTGGTAGTAAATTAATCTGTGTCAGATGTGAAGGAACGATTTTCAAGTGGTTATTTAATGACACAACAATGAAATATATTGACTTTGCAGCAATAATGGGCATGTTAGAAGACATTCATATTGACATTCTCTGTGTTAAAATGACAGAAGTCACATTTCAGGTATTTGCGTAATCATAGAAGCTCACTGAAAAAGAGTAATAAATTTATTGATCACTTAGTAACAACCTGAGAAATGGCAGAATCCCACTGTTGTCCTCTCAAGACGGTAAAAGCATAGTTTTATTTCTCTCCATCAGTTATTTTATCCAAAGATATTTAAAAACATTAAGAGGGGAAGAGGTCCTTGCTGGTTTCTTATGCTGACATTGTGCCATATTTTTATTTTCAAGTCCTTGCACTCACAAGTACTTACAAATTGTGAACTCTAGATAATAAGAATAAACCTGGAGGACTTTCTGCCTTTCATGTGTAAACTGCTCTGTGTCAGGGTTTACAGCAGGAGCAGTGATGTTATTATCTGCTGGATACAAATGCATTCTAAACTTAAATGGACCTGTTTGAAAGTAATAGGAGTTCAACATGGCATTTAATACAACATTGTTTGAAAGCTTTTTGTTGAATATGTTTAACTTTGTCCAGAAGACACAGAGGCATATACCCCTTTCATCTCATAAAAAACCAGACATCTTCCATTTCATTTAGATCACTGGCTTGCTTTTGAAGTTTTGTTCAATTTGTTAATCTGTGAAGATATTTATTCACAGTTAATTTACACATTTGTATCGAAGGTCAAGTGTTAATATGCTATTGAGGATTGACTTCCCCCCATTCTTTCTTTTGGTGAATTTATACATTAAGGTACTTTTATTTCAAGAAAAAGCTGTCAGAAACAGAAATTCACTTTTTGTTGTGTTCCACTTGTGCTTATTGAAGAAATGTGTATTTGAATGAGAAATCTTTTTTCCTAGATACAACTTAATACAACTTATCCTTTTGCTGTTGCTTGAAAGACAGATTCATATGTTTATAATATGACAGTTCTGCTGGGAAAGAATGTATCTTCCCAAATAATCTTGGATTGGCTAGGGACATTGCAGGATTAGTTAGAAAAATATGCTGACTGAAAAACAGGGAAGCACAAAAGCCTTATTTTGAAATTAATAGTTAAAACAAGAACCTTGAAAGTCATAAATATGTTTCTACAACTTGGAGGTAGGGAGAGAAGTGAATTTCAGTGTCATAATTTCATTATGAAGGTATTTCTCTGCCTTAAAATATGTCATTTACACACTTTATCTGTGACATTCATAGTTAAGACCAGTTGTGGTGAGGGCTAGAGTTAGGAAAATTGTTGCTTAGAAAAATGGATGAAACATCAGTTTTTATGTTTTGGCTTTGTTATAACAGGGTATACTCCATCTACAGGGGCTGAGTGAAGCTCTGCTCACCCCAGACATAAAAGAAAAGGGACAATGAGGGATAAAGAAATAGTCAGAGGTACAAGATTGTTGCTATGAGAAAACACTAAACATGGTGATCTCACAGCCTGTAAAAATAATACCTTTCATCTAAGCAGGAAGAGATATCCAGTGAAATCATCAAACACCATGCCCAAAACAAACAGAAAGAAGAGCTGCTGTTCAAACTTAATTAAACTTCATTATCTACTGCATTGGGGTGATGTGTAGACCAAATACTATACAGGTTTTAATAAGAGATGAATTCATGGAGTAACTGTAAGATCTGATCATCTATATACAACTTCTGACTGAAGCAGCCCCTCAACATGCTCCTCTCAGGAAGCTGGAGAATCCTCTAGGGAAAGGATCAATCTTCAGCCATCTTCTATTTGTTTCTTAAGCATAGTCACTGTCCCATGGGCAGATAGAGCATGTTGTGCTAAGGAGCCTTCCACTTAATTTTGTGTTCAAACATGTGGTTTTTACCTGGCCAGGAATCTGTGTGACTTTTCTGGTTGGCAGGATTGCTCCATACAGCTGCTTCTTTCAAAGACCTCATTGCAGTAAACACAAAGCTCAGCTTAAATACTGGTAGAAAGACATAAGATCTAGAAACAGTTGTAGTGTAAAAGACCAACATTGTTTTCTTATACTGCATTTAGCTGAGAAATTTCATATGGAAAGAGAAAGTACTGCAGAAAATTATTAAGATATTTTTGGTTTCTTCTTTTACTAATCTGTCCATCAACAATAGTTAGGTATTGTCCTTTAATTAGAATTTAGCCTAGTTTGCCTTGGAGGAGATGCTGAACACCTGCAATAGCAAAGACAAAAAGAAGCAGGAAGAAATTATATGAAAACTGGATGGATATAAAAAAAGAGGTCAGGGAAAAACATTACAGTTTGGAGGTTTTTTGTACAGAGAGAAATACAGAAACAGCTAATTGTACAAAAAATGCAATTGCAAGAAATTTATTGTTACTTAGCTTCCCATCTTAATTGTTATATCCAGGAATAGACAGACATATAGAGAGTCTTCTTTTCTGTGATGCATTCAGATAAGGTGTCTGGCTGCATGACTTTTCCTTCTTAGGTTCTATTCTCCTGTTCTGGACTAGGTTAGGAGGCATAAAGGCATGTCAAAAGATAGTAGTTTCTGTGTATTATTTGCATTTGCATAATACCATTCCATCATACACCTGTATGTCTGTTATTTATGTTTCTCTTTCCTTTCTTAAGCCTTTGCTGTCTACTAAAAAATCTCAGTGAAGCAACTGAAATCCTCTTGATTAAGTAATGCTCTTTCCTGTAACGTGCCATGATAAACCATTCATCAGACACCTGCTATTAAGTTGCAAAAAGAATTCAGTGGCAATTATAAAAAAATAATGTCTGTGTTTCCCCAGGCTTCTCACCTAGATGTTAAGGACATTAAATACTTTCTTTTACTAATATGGAAATTGAGTGGGGGGAAAAGTCTACCTGCTTCATAATGACATAATAAGAGATGCTGCTTTGAGAGGCAACTGCTTCTTTTAAAAATGTCAACATCTCTCTTGACAGAAAGGTCATCAGGAAAAGTATCATTATGGATATTTGCAGAGACCTGGATACTTTCATAAAATCTCATTTGAATGATGCAGAATTATAAAAGAGTGAAGATGAGGCCAGGTGAATTAAATATGTGTGTGCCTTCAGCTTTCACTAAAAATGTACATATTTATTTAAAGTGATTTTTGGCCTAATTTTTGTAGTATCTGATTGTTCCTTAGCTAGTGATCGCCTCTGAAATTAATACAATATGTTGTTGATAAAGTGCCTAGAAAAAAAGAGCTGTGCCTAAAATTTGTTATGCCTGCTGAAGTTACTCCTAAATATTGCAGTGCCTAAGAGCTAAGTTTTGAGCCCAGCAGCATCAACAGATGGCTGGGTTCCCTACTTGAGCAATTAGGAAATTATGGTTATTTTACGTCAATCTCAAAAAGCCACAAATTGAACTAGATGAATGCAAACACTGCATATAAAACATGCAAAAATTGCATATAAAAATACTGATTTAGCATTCTTTGTCTCTAAATGTCATGTCTTATCTTCTTTAAAAGGTTAGAAGTAAGTAAGAATCCTGCTTGAATATGATAACCATACTCTATATCAATACCCTCTAACAGCATAGATGTGGTGCTTATCCTGTTATAGACCTGCCTAATGGTTGGACTTGTCCAGAGAGCTGGAAATGAGACTCTGTGTTCCCTTTTCTTGAGGAAGTCCTAGCATTTATATGGGGACTTTGAAACATGGATCCAATATGCAGAATTATGGCTGGTGCATCTTCAGTGGTGTTCAATCTTTTAATAATTTTTTTATTTATTGAATGATTTGGGTTGTGCTGAGTGATGTCAGTATTTTATATTTGTATTATGAATGACTGTAGCATGCTCAATATATTAGACTAATGTAGTGATTAGTTGATTTATCTCCAGATTTTGTGATTCGTGTCACAGGCACTCCAGAACTGGTCATGACCCCTGTGTCCAGGCTGTGCAGATTATTATCTAACCCCTCGACCATACTTGAGGATGTCATGAGGTATCCTGGTTGTAACTTCAAAGTAAAACAGAAAATAAAACTACCACCAATTTCTAAAACATTTTGCCTACTTGTGCAAGTTCCCTTTAAGCATTAAACCTATTTAAACTATATTCTATGACTGAGGCCATACAGGGAACTGTTTTTATTACTGTGGAGAATGAATGAGGGTGATTTGGGGTAAGCATTTGAGGTTTTTTCCCCCACAAAATTTTACCTTATATGTATATAAAAAAGACATGTTTTTGCATAAAGTATTCTTTTCTTTCTTTTTCTGGGAATCATTCTCTTTTTCTGCCAATGTCTGATTAAGCAGAGGGATATAATATCCAGTGAACAAAAGAATTATGTTATTTAATATAGCACCATTTGAGGCTTAAATACACTCTAGCTGTTAGTCTAGGGTTTTTTTTCATGCCACCCTCGGAGAATTTTAGCAACTGTGACATGTATGGCTGAGGAAAAACACCAAGGAATGACAAAGTAAAATACAGAGACAGATAGAGAAGGATTGAAGGATCAGAGGTCAGATAGTGGGTGCTATTGTTCATCAGGTTTGCCTCTGGAATAATTTGAGGTGGAAAGGAACAAGTAGCCAGTGGTTTTTATTATCTAGTAATCTCATTATTCAGATAGAACATCTCTGAGGACCAAAAATTTCAACAGTGCTTCCACCCACTTTTTATATCATACATTAATCACTTCTCAATCAGAAAGGGTAATCTCCTACCCCTGGCCCTGGTACACTAAATCTCCTCCTTCAGCAAGTTCCTAATAAGAAAATACGCCTTTAGTGAGTCCCCAAGTTTAAGATTTTCTTCCTCCTTTACCAGTTAATTTCTTGAAACAAGGGGGAAGAGATGCTCATTGTTTTAAGTCAGGTTATTACGTGTATACTGTTTCTTTGCCCACGGTGTCTCTGACAGTGCTCAGGGTTTACTCTTTAAAGTCCATTCTCTGCTTACAGAGAATGTGTATTCTCTGTCCTACAGAGAATTACTGAGTTGTAACTAAACATTGACACTGTGACTCCAGAAAAAAATCTTGTGATATTTTTTCCTACAGATGAGGAATAAAATCATGCACTTTTGATTTAGAGATAAGCAGTTGTCAGCTGGGATCTGATGCAGTATTATTTGCTGAATGATGCCATTGTGCTTAGTAAAATGTTAACACAGCAGATTCATCAATGATGTCCAGAGAATTTCAATTGGTCTGGTTCCGTTAATATTCACCACTGCAGAATCAGGACAAACTCCATCTTTAGATCTAAATACAATAATTAACATGGTTTTGAAGAAACAAAGCAGATTCTTTCCTGTCTTTCTGACTCAGTCTTGCAAGGTAATAATGCAGAATCAGTGTGTCCTTAGGTCTGCACATGGGTTGGGAAGTCACTAAGTATGTTGCACAGAAGTAGTCTGAAAATAGGCATGAGTGTCTTTGATGCCAGCAAAGAAGTGGTATCAATCTGTGCTCTGTAGCCCAGTAAAAGGGGCAGAGATATAAAAATTTCTTGCACTGTTTTGTTGTCAATGCCCACTGTAGCTTTTCTGGCTGAAGTCTGGCAATGAAATTTTTGATATTCAGATTGTTCATGCGTGGGATTACACATCTTTCATTCCATTTCTCTCTGGATATGTAGAGAGTGATTGCCATAGGTTAGGTAGAATGGAACCTGGCAATCTAAGCAGAATTTAAATTACTTTATTGGTTATTCACTGCAAAATTATAGCACCTGCATTTTCTGGGAGCAGAAAAGAATTTCCAGGATTAGACACAAAATAGGATTGTGATTTAAAATGGATCTCTCAGAAATGTACCCGTTTGTGTCAGGTTCATCTTCTGTTCTGACTAAATTCAGTAACAGCCACACAGGGCAGTCTGTAACCAGAGTATTAAATACTCTTCATTGATGTATATCTGCAACACTGAAGTTTTCTTCAGGTAAGGTATTCAGTACCATTTGGCATAACTGAAATAAATTCCTTGCATAGAGACTGACAAAGGCTACAGAAAATGTGATAAAATCTTGCCTTCCTTCTGTTGTGAGTCTTTATCCATGCATCTTTTTCCTTTGCAGACTTTTTGTGGTGGATGCCCTGGAATGCTGCCTAGAGCACCATTGTCAGCTTCACAGTCACTTCATTCCCTTTCTTACTGTGCAAGAATCTTTCATTGTCTTATCTTTGCCTGTGGTTTTTTAGTATTTTTTGTTGGCTCTTTGTTCTGTTGTTTCATTGATCCACGCTCTAGCAAGTTCCCACACAGAGAAAGTCTTTCCAACACCTATCATCCACATTCCAGAAAAAGCACCCAAGTGATAATATGATAGCTTCCCTTGTAACTGATACCACTTTATTGTGCTTTTTGTAAGTATCAACTACTTAAGATCTTGTTTATTCTGTTTTGTGAAATGACCTGCAGAGTAGGATCCCATATTAATATGACTTTTTAAAGGGACTAAAATCTCATGCTACACTCATGAAATACTTGCTAAGGCTTGTTCTTAGCTGCATGATTAATTATGTAAGGTAAATAACTAATTTATAAATTAAACATGTATGCAACTTTCTAAGGTATGTAAGTAATTATTTAATTTGTTCATGTGTTCTTTTAGAATTTCCAGTTAAACTACTATAATTCATGCTATTTTAAGAGCAAATGAGTGTAAAATTGCAGATGTCTTTGATGGAACAGACTTCACTTAGGCAGGAGGTGGTAATTGAAATAATTGAACTTCACATTGTAGTTAAATTTGCCTCCTGCTCCTTTCTTTTAACAATCACAAAAGAATATGGAATTAAGCCCTTTAAACTCTCAGATGGGATTAATTTCATGTCAGTGTACTTGAGACAAAGATAAAAGAAAGAAGAGTGCTTCAAATGGGGCTTCCATGTTCTTCCTCACAAAACAACTCCTGTTATAACAATTTTTCCTGACAGGACTTTGTATATATAAAAAGGCAAGGTTCTGTAGTGTCAGAAACTGTCAGGCCTCAGGACTGGTTTTTTCCATACATCTCAAAATGCTTATGAGTCTGTGATGCCCTTTCCTTGGAACAGGAGGCACACAGCCCTGAGAGCCAGACATCCATCCTGTGAATGCCCTTCAGGAGGGAGCAGCTCAGTGTGTGGGTAGGCCAAGGCTGCCACCCTCTCCAGCCACTACCCCATCCCTGATGCGCCTGGATGTGCCTGCTCCACTCTCCAGAACAACACCCAGGCAAGCTAGATGGTTATCCCAAGCTAGATGGGTATTTCCATCTGCCTCTGGCAGATAATACAGCTGAGGGGGCTTTGTTCTTGCCTTTTGTCCTGCTTCAATCACATTCCTATGCCTTAACTTGGTCCCCATTGCTTTGCCAGCTGCGCTGTAGTGATCTGGGCTAAAGAAGTCTTCTAAAAGGGAGAGGTTTCCTTTCCCTTCATACTATGCTGTGCAGGCCATTGCCCCTCATTGACACATCTTGAAGCACTCCAGCAGACTCTCTGCCAGCTGGAAATAGTGGATTCAGTGGCTGAGGGTTCTGCTGAGGGCTTGTAGCGTGTGGCTGACCTCCCCTACAAAGGAAGCAGAAATCACCAGCAATTGTGCAATCATCATACCTGAGGCCACATGGCTGAGCCTAAACACGTGGAGGGAGGGGAGAGGGAGCAAAGGTTGGCTGTGGCTGAGCCAACAGGTTTAGGGGAAGATAGGTTTTGGAATGAAATGGGGAATATAGAGGTTACAGCAAAAGGAAATGAAAAATGGAGTCATGGGATCCACCATGGGATAGGAATGAGATCCAGCAGACTAGTAGGCATTAAGCACTATTGTGCTTATTGAATAAGTTCCCATTTGAATAAATCTCCATTTGGACAATACTGTTATCCATTTATCTTCTCTTCCCTATACAGGATGAGGTCTTCTTCACTATCTGACTATCTTTGGGTTACTTAAACCATGTTCATGCAATACAAGTTTATACTGTACTATGTTGTGTAACATTTTTCTTGTCTACTTCATATGCCACACAGTTCTTGCAGTAGATAGGAGAACCTGACAAGTTCCGCTCCCCTGGAAAGGATGAGTTCTCCAAAGTTATTGAGGTTTAAGTGTGAAACAAGAAATGGTACCTTACAAAGAAAATAATCCCATGCTTTTTGACTGAAAGGCTGCTACAAAAATCAGAAGAAAATATTTTTTACTAAAATGAGACAAGAAAGAATGGTTATGGTAAAGGATGATCATGTAGAGTTAACAGTAAATTCCAGTCTGTGTTTACACACAGGAATGTGCCTTATGACTGGATTCATGAGGGATAACCAGCTGCAACCCATGAGGAATGTACATGGAAGGTATTTGTAACTGCCCCCAATATTAAACATCTCCTTTTGCTCATAGGATCCTTCAGACTAGAGTCATGCCGACCTAGAATCATACCAAGTGTTCCAGAGACCCCTTTGTCAGAGATCTTTTAAACAGTACATTTTGTACCATTTTGTTTCACTCAGGCTTTGGCTGGCTTTCCATGAACCTACTGTCCTTAGTAGCGACATAATTTCTTTTCTAGTTTCACAACTTAGATGATCAGCCTTCATTCACATAACAGCATTTTGTCTGTTTCCTACAGACAAGCAACATTTTACCTACATTTCTGAAACCTTTAATTTAAACTTCTGGTTTAAAGTGTAGCTTGGGAGCTCATACTTAAAAATTACTTGAAAACTGGGCAATGTTTAGTAGAGAAACATGTGGAGGCTCAACAGCTGGATGCAGGACTCCAGGTGAGGGGAGGTCTTATGAGAGTGAAGTAATAGGATCACTTCTCTCAACCTGCTGGTCACACTTCTTGTGATGCAGCCCAGAGTATGGTTGGCTTTTGGGCTGCAAATGCTCCTTGCCAGGTCATGTTGATTTTCTCATTCATCAACAGCCCCAAGTCGTTCTTCTCAGGGCTGCTCTCAATCCCCTCTCCACCCAGCCTGTACTTCTGCTTGAGATGGCCTGGACCCAGGTGTAGGACCTTGCATTGGCCTTGATTATCTTCATGAGCTTCACGTGGGCCCACCTTCCAAATCCTTCAAACCTTTGTGGCAGATACAGAAATGTGGCAAAGAAGTAAGTCTGAGCCTGAGATCTGGATGAATCAGTGATTTCTTTTTGCTAAACTGATCTTAGCTCACTGAATCTGGAAGGTAGAAAAGCTGGTCATGGAGAAAGAAACTGAATCTTCTCCATATTTTTTTTCATGTTTTCTTAATACTATTTTATAAAATTGCAGGTTTTCATATGGGATTTTTAATTTTTTTTTAAAAATTTTTTTTATTCCATGGAAAAGCAGAAAAAAGAGCTCTCTGAAATCATGTAGTGTGCTTTTCTTTGTTAAATTCTGTAAGGGTATACTTCAATGAGGTTCTGCATAGAAATAATGATCTGCTTGAAATTTAATGTATGCTAGAAAATTCAATACAGGAATTATACTCATTAAGTCAAAAAAACAACTCCCCAAACCATTTCATGCACACACAGGTCCCTTTACCCACACCGGATAAATAAGCAAAGAATCTCCCTTGCTCATCAGAAGAATTAATTTATATGCCTTGTTTGGATAAGTGTTACTTGGCCTGAAGGCATTATAACTACAACAATACATATGTTTACACCACTGTTCCCTTTTAAATTTTTAGAATTCAGCTATAAAAGGGACTTCTGGGAATCTAGAAATCTACTTCTGCCTACCCTGTAAGAGTCTGCAAATTCCTCATGTCACACAGTCCACACAGATTCTCTGCATCTAGCCCTGCATGACCCCAACAAAAAGTAAAGCAAGTTTTCTCTTCCTGTAGTCTGTCTGTTCAGCTAAGATACTAATGAATTTACAGGCTACCTAACTTATTCAGCTAATGTAACTGTTCCTAGCAATTCTTTAGATTTCTGATGAGCATCATCTCATTCACCTGCTGAGACCTCACGCTGTCTGCTTGCCTTCCTTTCCCTTGTAGGCAAATATGAACCTTTATGCAAGCATTTGTAAGTCAGCTTTAAAACTCAGTAATACTGTTTCAGGGCCCTGATTTGGATCTTACTGACGTCCCTTTGCAGCACTAACTTCAAAAGGGTCAGTCTTGGTTTGTACTATAGCTTCATAAACCTCATTGACAAGATGTGCCTACATTAGGGTACTGGTTTGGGCCAGGAGTGCTTTTTTGAAGTGAGTGTCTTGATTAGAGAGACCAGAGATGACTTGAATTCCGTCTGACAAAATCAAGTCAGAAGGTGTGCTCCAGGAACTCACCTGCTCTAGTCCAACAGTTTACTGGCTGTCCATAGGACCAGAGTAGCGCTAGTTTATAGTAAAACACCCAAAATATATTTGTGTATTGCTACCAAGAGTAGGTCCTCAGAACTAACTGTTTTACCTATAAAACTGCTTCTATTGGCACCTCTACCTCTTGCTAATGGAAACGTAGCCTTGACAGCCCTCAGATGTTTTAATTTCTGTGCTATCTTTGTGTGACTTGTTGTAACTAAAATGGCTAAAGGCAAAATACTCAGTTTGATAAATTTAGCTGCAGTTAACATAAGCAGTTGCTGCTTCTCTTTATATGTTGCTGATGTAAAAGGGTTTTTTAGGCTACTGATGATGTGAATGCCCATAATTGTAGTTCTAAGAGTGTGTAGGTGTAGGATTTGTAAAAAGAACTATGTTAATCTGAGAAAATAGGTTTGAAAGAAAAGTTAGGAAAGTATGAATCCATTCTCCTGTCCCAAATCAAGATTGACTGTATGCAAACCATTCCTGGTCAGTATTTGTGGAACCTAGAAAGACCTAGAGTTTCTTACTCTATAATCTAAATTCTAAATACAGTATGAAAAATGTTACCATTTTTCCTAATACATTTAATTTCCATGGAATCACATGAGTTAAAAGACACATAAGCAGTTTTATATAAATCCTTTTGCAGCATTTCTTTATAATAAGTGGCAAGTGGAAACTTTTATGAATTGGATGCCTTAATGGGTTCAAGCTTTATAAAGCTTTTAAAAGCTTTTAAAATTTTCATTTTGCATGTTTGAAATTTCTTTTGGAAAATTTCAGCCAAAGTGATCCAGTAATTTTTTTCCAGTCATTTCCTTTCATCATTCTCTCTCCTTTGCTCCTCACAAAATGTAGTGCCATCAGGGGAAAGATATTTTGCTTTGACCTTGCTATAGTGTTCTGAGATTATATCTTTAAAATTCCCTAGTCTTCAAAGGGTTTGAAAAGTTATGGGGATTTTTATTGGTTTATTTGGGTTTTTTGTTTGTTTGGTTTGTTTTTTTTGTCATGGGTACCGTCTTTCAATCTCTGTGAAAACTGAAATTGGCAAGTACTTGGTAGAGATTTTTTTAATTTCCATAGTTAAAATGGCCAAAGAAATTCAAATGCCTTTTTTTTTTCAAACTGGTTTTCCTCAGACAGATCCTCAAATGGTGCTCAAGCTACACCTGTCCCATCCCTATAGAATAGTGGATGTGGTTCTCATAGCTCAGAAATAACCATGCTGAATAACTGTTGCTGCTACAAATTACTTGAGTATGCTTGAGGTCAGGGCTACAGAAGCTTCAGTAGCTTTCCCTTAATTGATTTCTGGTGAGCCTAGTCTCTTGAAGAAGAACAAGTAATCTTTTCTTGCTGTGGGGAGTAGAGTAAAACCAGAAGGGGAAAAGATAATAAATTCAAAGTGTGGTTTGGGTGAGAGTCAAAAAACTGGAGAAGGATCTGCTGAAAGCATTTGGAAATGAATTAGAAAAAAAAAAGAAAACAAAATACTGGATTTTCCCATGACAGTTTGTTGAGGAACAACAGATACCCTATTATTTAGATTGAAGTAGGGGGAATAAGTGGGAAACTGGAAGTCAACTGTTCAAATACAGAATGATGAGAGCAGGAATTAGAATCGAAGAGTTAAAGAATAATCTGGGCTGGTCATCAGCAACCTATTTACAGAACAGGTTAGGCATCACTCAAATGAGGCAGAATCCTAGGCCTGGGAATTTTGTGAGAAAAACTATGGTTTTAACATCTGCCTCAGATTCAGCCATATACAGCTAAGGTCATTGACCTTTTTCACAGGTGTGTTTTGGGAAGATGGCCCATGAAGTCTTCAAAAATTCTATTGAGGACCTCTGTAGAAAGAATTGTGAGAGAGTGCTTATAATCATATACTCCCTATGCAAAAATGTTTTAAGAGTGTGCAGAAAAGGTGCAAGCTTCCTAACTGAGCCCAGTCCATTCTGCACATCAAATCAGACAGAAGAATGATGTGTGCCTCATGGTTTTTTCCATCTCGGTGTTCACAATTCAATGAATCTGGACACTATGACATGAAGTGGATGACAGTGGTGAATCACCAGGTGGCACCTCACCTATCAGGTACAACTAATCCAATAAGTCTGGACACTATGACATGAAGTGGATGACAGTGGTGAATCACCAGGTGGCACCTCACCTATCAGGTACAACTAATCCAATAAGTCTGGACACTATGACATGAAGTGGACAACAGTGGTGAATCACCAGGTGGAACATCACCTACCAGGTACAGCTCTTATCCCAGTGCTTTGTCTGTGGGCAGCGCACAGACTGACTCAGATCCACCTACTCTGGGAGCCTCATGTGAAATCACAGGACAAGAGCAAGATCCCAAGTTGTGCTGAGAGGTGTAGAGCTGCAGTGGGGGAGAATGCAAGGGGATGTGAGCCCCTTGTGTATCTGTTCCTCTGTGAGATTTGATCAGTCAGCACTCTGAGTACAATTATGCAGCAAAATATTGCAGTAGTTTATATATTTTTGGAGAGGATGAGAGGTGAATGATGATGTCTCCACACACAGTTCTATCCTTTCCTAAGTCTGCAGAATTCCAGCAGCTGACTGGCAGCTTTAATAATGCTCTTTTAACATAAATTCTTCTGTGAATCATTAATTTGTAATTTTACAGTCTAGCTGTAATTTGAGACGTATTTATTGAGTTTGCATCAAGAGGATGGGAACCTGCTTGTGATTAATGTGGTGTCTTTTGACTTCTTCATTCAGTGAGGAGTATAATTTGCCTCAATTTTTTGTTTCTCTCTCTGCACCCATTCCAATACATTGCTATCTTTCTAGATATTGTGATGTGAGAATTAATCCTGTAGGAAGTATTCCCCCCTTTTCTCCAAAGCCTCTCTCTTCCACAGCAGACCCTGACAATACAGATGGCCAAAATAGCATATTCATCTTTGTACAAGTGGATCAAAAACTTGCAAGGAACACAGGTAGGAATATCTCAGATTCCTCTCTTCTTCCTTATGTAACTTGCTCTCTTAAGGTAACAGCTTTTGAGTGTGGAAAAGGAATAAATAAGGAGATTGGGTTGCACTCAATCTTAAAAAAATGAAAATCCTCTTGAATTCAGAATTTTTTTTTTAAATTCTGTACACATGGAGATCTTGAGGAGCTGAAAATATCATTGACAATGATGAAGTGATAGGTTGCTATTTTGAGCCATTCCTAAAGGCGTTGGAGACGGGAAGCCCAGAGTTTCAGAGTATGCTGAAGCTAGGAGGGAATTGTTTTAGTAGTGGTCCATGACAGAGTTTACTTAGGGCCTAATTAAACTGGTCTTATCAGGAATAACAGCTATTCAGAAAATTCTAATAATATTTTGGTCCAATTAAATAAGATTTTTCTTTCATATTCTTCACCTCCTTGGATCTCTATGCTGAAGAGTTTGTATCCTGTCCAGTGCTGCACACTCAAGTGCTTGGGAAGCTGACTGCACATCCTCTGAATTTTCTTTTTTAAGATTTGAGGAACATTTTTAATTTGTTGGTTTTGAGCACTGAGATTTTTAATAAAAGCTTTGAAGAAGAAGTGTTTCAGTCAAGATGTCATGTAATGCTTTTTTTGAAGACATCATGGTTTTAGTTAACTTCCTTGATATCTGATCATAGTGCATAAAAGACAATCAACATCAAAAAATATGTGGCCATTTGAATTTCATAACCTCAACAGATAGGCTATGTATTTTACATTATTTCTATTTTTTCTCCTTAGTACACCTCCTAGAACCTTAGAAATAAATGCCCAATGAGCCACTGTAGTGATATACAGCAGCTGGTATAAATAAGTTAATTTACTGTATATAATTAACAATGTGCAAATATGCTATTTTTACCCCTGTAAAAGTTCATGCAGCTCATTGGCCATGAGTCAGTGCTGAGTCCAGAGATCTGATTTTAGAACAACATTCTTAAAACATGGATTGTCACCTTTCATTCATTCTCTTTCCTTCAAGCAGTGATGGCGGCTTTGCAAAAGCAAGGAAAAATTTGGACTTCAGGTTGGGACAGGGTAGGACTTGCTTCACAAGACTCCTGACTTGGCACCTTCAAGCACCCATTCTCAGGTTGTCCCATAATGCTGTTTCAAGGCTGAGAGCTGATCCAACCAGTGTTTCCTTTTGAATTTATGATCTGATCTGCTCCAGTGGGCTTCCATGACCAGTTCCTGAAATCACTTCTGCAGAGCTCTGTGTGGATACTGTACAAGGCCTTTCTGTAGAGCAAAGGGTTTTGCTTCTTTGAAAGTTCAGGTTTATTCATATACTATATCTCTTGAAGTATTTGAGACAGAGGTGGTGAACTAAGATTCTGATCCTTGTGCATTCTTGGAATATGGAATGCAACTTTGCCATTTAAATATGGAATGTCTAATTTGGCCTCTAAATTGCTTCTTGATAAGTTTTCCATCATAATCTCTATTTTTGAGAACAAAAAGTGCGTTTTAGATAGTAATGGAGTTAGATATAAATATATGACTCTATATGGAAAATAGTATCTCAACAGCTACAACATCTGATCAGCTGGCAGCTGCTACAGTCTGGCTGTTGCTTTGGAAGTGCTGTGGGCTTTCCAGCTGGCTGTCCTGATGAGTTGCTGTGGGGTTTTTGGCCATTCTTGAATGATTCCCTAAAATAATTTCAACAGGTACTGCTTACATCTTTGTTTTCTCACACTTGCTTCTGTTCTTTGGGAAGCATTTTTTATTAAAAAGGTTGTGCATATCTTATGTGTTCCAGCTAATATGTTACCATAGCAAAAATATTTACTTTTAAGTCACAGCCACCCAGAAAACAAGGGTGGGCTTTGGCAACTCCATCGAAGGTTGCGGGGAGCTCTGTCCCTCAACTCATCAGGGTTTGCCCATGTCAGACAGAGGAGTCCAGCAGAGACATCCCTGAACTAGAACTCACCTGACTCCTTCCACCGAATTGGAGTTGGAGGCAATGCAGCAGAAGTGATCTAAGCATTGTTCATTTGCTAAGGAAACACCCGTAGTTCATTTAATCAAGTGTCACTGGCATAAACCTGTACTTCTTTGGGACCATCAGCTGAAACTGTCACTGTGTCTGCCCTATGCCATTTTGTCATACAGAGAGGCGTGGGATATTTCAGGGATTTCACTACCTCGAGTTATTCTGTCTTCACAGGCCTGCTTTGGCAGTTTGAAAACAACTTTGACATCTGAGGTTTATCATGAGATTGAATTAGGGTTCATTTTGATAGTTAAAATATTGCCTGCTAATTCATGCTGGTCAAAATAGCAGCTCTTTCAGCACTTCATCAGAAAAATAGAAGTGATTATTTTTGGTTTCCTGTGTGGTTATACAATTGAGCTGGAGAGGCACTGCAATCTTTTCCTAGCCTGGTGTGTAGACCAAGATTTGGGAATTTTTTCTTGTGTGTTTTTGTTTTGTTTAATATGGCTCTACTAGGAAAAACAAACAAGAAAAAAATTATAGCAGAACATAAGACAGACATCTGCAAACCCTTACAAGTTTTTTTAAGTGCAAAATTTAACTAAAACCCAGTGATATTTTCAGATATCAGAGCCAATACTGAGACAACTTGCTATTTGAAGAGTAGTGAAACAGACATTTCTTAAAATCCAGCTTTGTAAGTGTTTTGCTCCAATTGTCAAAATAATATTTTTTTCAGAAGTGTCTGGGTGGCCTTTTGATCCATGGTACAAATAGCTTAACGCTATTTTGTTTATTTAAGATATTAAAAATTATTTTAATGAAAAAACTATGTGAATTTTGAACTGGATTTTTCTGATTGTTCAGAAGAAGAAATATTTCAGAAAAATGAGAAACAGATAGTGCTTTCCAGAACTTTTAAACCAAATATTCTTCTGTAGCCTATTTTTGACCAAATCTTTTATAAACAAATTGTGACCATGTCATCCCTCATGGTCTGATCAGTGATTTCACTTTCAGAAGGTGAGGCACAGACTAAAAACTGGGGTTTGCAGTAAAAAAACCCCAACCAAGCCAAATTTTTTCCACCAGCTGTATAATAGTTACTACTCCCTTTCAGATGCAATGTATAAAACACTTTCTATAAAAAGTATTGGTGTCAAGAAGAGGGAATGAGAAAAATTTACTGAGAAATCCACAGAAACCCATTAGCAATGTTGCTCTCCTTGGAGATTGTGTTTGAATACCATCAAAAAAAGCAGATGTGTTTGAACATGAATCTTACAGGTGACGGAAAGGCCCTACTTTCAAGCCTCTTGGAGAAAAAAAAAGAAGAGTCCACATCTTCCCAATCAATTCTATAATTTTCTTCTCAGTCTATTCCATTAATTCTAAATATTTAGGTGCTCAAAAAATGGGAGAAGAGAGACCCTTAATTCATCCTGAAATAAAAAACCCTACTTTTTTGGTTTTTTTTCAAAACCACGAAGATTTACATTTTTGATTCAAATATATAATTTTTCCACCTGAATTTAATTGTCATTGAAATTAAAAATAATTCACTTGAATAGAGAGAATCATGGATTTACAAGTTTATATGGGAAATTGATTTCTCAATACGAAGAATAGATAGCATAGCAGATAGCCCAGGTTATGCCTGATTTCAGAATTAGCAGGAAGAAAAATATGGGAATAAAGCTTAAAAAGAACCATGCTTCTTCCTTCATTGAAATCTGCACTGTCCTTAGGATAACCTGGGTAAAAGTTTTCCCATCACGTCCATCTGTGCTAATAATTAGAAATTTTTAAAAGTACATTTGCAGCTTAGAAAGTTCTTTATAACTGCATTAAACAAAACACGTATCTCTGTTGCGGGGTGNGACATATCTCCACCACAGTTACAGATAATGTGAGATTATTCAATTTCCAGTTCTTATTCGGAAGGATTAATATCACCAAAACCCATCAAATAAAAATGATTTAACCTGTTTGATACTGGAGATTTAATAAGTTATTTATGAAGGTAATTTCATCGAGACTGTACTAAGTAGCAGAATTGTGTTTTGCTTTTTGTTTACCTTTATTTTTTTCTCTTTTCATAGAATAGCTTATGTAAAGTAGCTCTAGAGGAATTTTTAAAAGCAATCTTGACTTTGTGCCACCATCCACTGATGAAAAGAATGGATGAGAGTACAAATAAAAGGATTTTGACTTTAAAATACTGGGAAAAGATGAATAAAGACACATAGTGTCAGGCACATTTGATGTCATAAATGATCATTCTGGACATAAACATAAGGTCTGGATGGTCTTGGGTGTCAAAATTTGGTCCTAAAACTTGTACCAGAATTGAATTAATAAGACGAAGACCTCATGAGATATAATTTTGATGGTACATTCAGTATTTACTTGAGATGTACGCTAATATATATGATTTTTTTTTTTTTTTTAATTTTAACTAAACTCTAGAAAGATTGCTTTTTGCCTACTCTTCCTAGGTGACCCTGGACAGATAAGTTCCTCTTATTATTCTGTTATTCCATGTGTTGTCCTTTTGTAGCACTTTCAAGTTAGTCAGACCACATTTACAGTTATTTACTGCAGAATGAAGAGTAGAGTGTTGTTTCTCCTTGAAAACTTCTGCATTCTTTCAGTTTATCTGAGAAGAACCCTTCCTTCCTCACAACAAGCCCATCTTGCTGAATGTTCTAAAGTGCCCTCTATTTTTGCAAAACAAGACTGATGTTAAATCACTTTTTGTAACCATGCTTCATTAATGCACCTCTCCTATGCAGACTGCAGTTTCAAAATGGTGCTTATCAATATCAAATCTGGTTAAATCAAATGTTAAAACAAAGCATGGGTGTGCTGATATTTCTCTCAGCATTTGTAGCTGAGTTGCTTGTGTAACAAAGAACAAAAAACAAAAGAAAATGAGGAATAGAATGCAAGAGTTAAAAAAGGAGGATAACCAACCAAGGCCCACTAGGTGCAGGATATGAGCAGTCATACAGCTATAGAGAGTGCATATACAATGCCATATGGGACAAAAAGTGAAGAACAATTGTAGAAATTCTGTCAGTTTGCTTGGAGTTATTATACGTGATATTTAGTGGATGATAATTGAAAGAAAAGACTCCTGGGCTTGCTGGAAACATCAGTACTTGAAAACATTGCACAATAATTGACTATTGGGGAAAAGTAATTTCTGAAGCAATCTGAGGCTGTAGAGACTGTTAGCTGAACTCACTTTCCAGAAATGAAGAGAGATTTCTCAGTCCTGATATATTCTTCTGTGTGCACCATGAGTGAAAGGACACAGTAGGTGGGGACAGCAGCAGTGGTAAATCTGAACTGGTGACCTGTAGTTCATATCTGCAGTTCAGTGTTTTGGAGATATCAAATTATTGTTAACTGCAGGGCTTTTGTCAATTAACTGTATTAAATTTTTACTTATTGCCAGTGAACATAGGTATTTCTTAGGGCTGTATTGGCCCAGGCCTGAACAGAGCTCAGGAAAAAGGCTGTTCTTGTTCCCAGAAGTATATGGTTTAACCATTGAGGTAAAATGGGGGTATCATAAATGAAGAGTATAGTAGATTCAAACAAAAAAGTTCACCAAGAAAAGAACCTTTTTACAGAGCATTAGCAGTCTAAATGTTCTCAAACTTTTTGTAAGCATCCCAGACATGCAGATGCAATTTGAAAGAAGGCAGGAGAGTGGCTGTTGAGAGCTGCTACCCTGTAGAGGGAAAAATTTACAAGAAGAAGCTTTGAAAATCAAACTGTGCATTGTAGTAGAATATTTTATTCCTGGATGGTCAAAGCAGATATGTTTTCTAGAGCATTATAACAGACTGTTTAATTAGAAACAGGCTGCTGGAACTCTCTCTGCCTGTAAGTGCCTTAAACCAAGTGCTTCAGGTCTCACCGTTGCCTCTGGTTGTCTTTGGTGAGTCCTGATGCTGAGTTTTGTGCCTCTTATGATGTCTTTAGGAACTCATCTTTGAATACTGAATAGGACAGATAGGTTCTGAATTGACTGTGAAGAACTATGAAATTCAATCAGATACTGTTCTAGATGACATCTGTTTGAAGTGTATGGGAAAGTAAAGATATTTTTCCTGGGGAATCCCTTCCTTTAAAAAAAAATCATGTAATTTGAGGAATACTCAAAGTTCTATGAATTGTAAAATAAAAGGTAACCATTATGTTCATTTAGTGACAGTCTCCAAGGTGTGCATTATTTCTGCATAAGATATGGTGTATGTTGAATAAAAGATATAACTCAGAAATTCAGAAATTATTAAATACACTTCTATCTTAGTATTTTCCCAGTGATTGCTTAGGCTCACAGCTGAAATGCAAATGTTTTCTGGTTACTGAATCTCATTATACATTTTTTAAATTATTACCATACAGTGCTAAAAGCCATGAATATTTTACTTATATGTATTTACAGAAGCTGAACAAGTAATATCTTAGCCTTCTAATTAATAAAGTAATTAGATCTTATTAACACTTTTACAGATGGATTTTTCAGGTTACAAGTTATTTTGAAAACATTTTTAATCCCTTCTAACTTGTGACTCAGTAATTTTTAAATTGTGTACTGCACAGCATGACATAATATTCCAGTAATGGTCTCACTAATGCTCTTTACAGAGATAAATACCAGCTCTTCAGTAATCTTAGTATTTGCTGGCTTAAGCATCCAGGAATCACAGTCATTTTCTTATCTATAGCACTTTACTGAATGTTCATGCTTAATTAGCTCATTACTATGACCCCAGGATCTTTCTCAGTGTAAATGTATTTCAGAATGTGGGCTACACTTTCACAGAATTGTAAGAGAGTTTGGATTGGAAGGAACTTTAAAGAAGGGTTCCAAACTCCTCTTCCATTAGAGGAGTATCTTCTACTAGACCAGGTTGCTCTTACATTGTCTTTTGCCCTTAGATCTTGTTTTTGTCTTTGCAAATTTCATAGTTTTCAAAACAATTACATCTGGAGCAATCAGATTACTGTGCAGAGCATCTCCATACACTGTAACTTGGCACTCTACTGATTTTCATGTTATTTCAGACTACATATTTATAGCATTTACCATTTGTTCATCAATTAGATATCTTCACTGTTTACAGCAGTAAGGGAGAGCTTGTAGACATTTATTGAGTTATTAATGAAATGCAGACAAAACCAGATGGATTTAAGTCGTGTGGCTGAGGCAGCTGGTGCTTTTTATTGTTTGTTCTGTAGCAGATCTGGCTGCAACAAACGGCAGCACAAATTGAAGCAAACATGAACCAGTTTCTGAGCTGAAGGACTTACAGTCAAGCACAGTAAGGCAACTGAAAATGAGTATCAGGGTATATGACAATGCTTCAGTGGGTTTGGTGCTATTCTACCTTCCTGTCTAGCAAGACCAATCGAGGAGCATATGGTGACAATCTTGTGGCAGAAGCCTCTTCAGCCGCTAAGCTGAATACACCAACATTCATGAGTCAAATCTGCAAAATATGGTAACTATGTTACCATATTTTAGGAATTATAATCTAAGGTGAATCCTTCCTTGCAAATGCTCCTTCTATCTGGAAAGTTTGCAGGAGGGTAATAGTGCTTCATTTGCTTCTGTTCTTGATTTTGCTGTTGAATTGTGCCGCAGAAAGAAAACTGTTTCTGTGAAGAGATAGCTGGTGTACAGTAATAGAACAAGAGCTGAGGGCATGGGATTGTTTTTGAGCTCTGTGGATGAAAATAATGTGTTACTGTCAATGCACCTGACTTTGAATGCTCTCTGCATATAAAAACTTTTTTTTTCTGTTTCGTTTGAGGCAAAGAGTGTGTGTGCCTGAAAAATAATGCATTATCTACCAGGTGTAAATATAGGATTTTTCTGCTTGAATGTGTTGTCATTCAGGTGTTAATGGAGTGGGCCTCAAGGTTTTGTTCATTAAAGACTGTTTAATTGCTAGGATGTCACATGGAGTTGCATAAGAAAATAATGGCCTTGGAAGGCTGGCCAGAAGAGCTACGTGATCGTGTGCGTCTGCATACAAATGCTTCTCACAGGCCTTGTGACCTATAGGCTGTGTTTTTTGATAGTCTGTGCACCAGCACTTGGAATATTAAATAGTGAACTTCAGAAAATAAGAAAATGAAGATTTTCCACTCACAAATAATATTTTGAAACTGTGCAGCTAGATAAAGTCCAATTTAAAACCCTGGTGACCAACCGTTGTGATAACCAATTGTGAATATATAGATAAAAATATTAGAATTAGAAATGTGCCATATAAAACTACATGTCTTCAGTGAATTCAGATTAAATTATTTATATAATCATGTATGTTATGATTTCATGACATAATAAAGATGTCCCTTTAAAAAACGACTGAATAATGTCTAACATTATTACCAGTTAGAGGACACTGTTTAATTTTCAAAACATTTTAAAAGTTCTTTTTAATGCAACAACTATCTGATGTATTACTGATGTGGCAGTTTGTTTACAGCTGTTTTTGTAAGATCTGAGGTTAAACCAAAATATTTTTGTTTGCACTGGTAAATAAATTATCACCATCTTGTCTGGGGATTCTTGGTAAACAGACTGAGGTGTTTTTTTTTTTAATCCCATTTGGTTTTCAGTAATAAAATGTAAACAATTAAAGAAGTTTTTTATGAAAAAGTAATTGCAATAATAAAAGGCAAAATAAATGAAGATGCTGAAAAGATGCTAAAGAAATGTTTTGTTAGTTTTTTGGTTGTTTTAATGAGACATTCTAGGAGTATACAGACTTCCATGGGTCTTCCATCTCTTACTGATGTGTTGCATCAACTTTCAGGAAAAGTCACGTTTCACTGTTGTGGTGCAAAATTATGGTTTTCTAAAGTTCTGTATTTTTTGTTATTTGTTTGTAATGGTTTAATCCTGTAATCCCCCATCCCCCATTTCCTATGGTCCTTCCCTGAAACAGATCCTGTCAATCACCGTTAACCACACCCCAGATCCCAAGGTACCCTGTATTCCACTCCCCTGTCCTTCCCTATATGGCTCACATTTCACCAAACTATTTTTATCTGCTATAGCATCTACTTGCCTTACCCACTGATACAGCTTTTCCCCCTGAGTATTAAAATGGATCAGGTAGAATGCTGACATACACACATTCATCCCAGAGGAAAAGACTTCACATTCCCTTATTTAGGAATGAGCTTTTAAAACTCATTCAATCTGTAAATGACCTATCTCAAACTAAATGGAAAACAATACCCTTCCTGGACTAGCACATTTGAGTTTGCAGGGATAAATTTATCTTGTGCTTTTTCATGTAGTGTTTTATTCTCCTATTTACAATCCCATTTGCCAGATATTTTCATGCTGACTACTGCATGATCTCAGTGCTCAGCATTGGAAAGAGCTAAGCTGAGAGTCCTTTCTCTGGAGAATGTTAGTCTTGTGGTACCCTTTATTTAAAAGTGCAGCAGTTGTGGTGACAAATACAAATTTTCATACTGAATGAGTACGAGGCTTTGACCCACCACCCTCCTTATTTCGGAAAGTTGACTACACTCTGCAAGAGGAGAGAAGAAAGTCATGAACGTGTGAAGTGTCATGCAATGCAGAACACTTTGTACTGGGTTTATGAATTCTTCATATGGTGTTGGCTGTGAAGTGAAATTATTGAACATGGTATTACATTTTCTTTTATGAAATGAAAGAGAGAAGAGAAGCAACAGTATGTGAGAGGCCAAATAACAGAAGGTGGCACATTTCCAAACTACTCTGCGAGTCTGGAGGTTGGGAAAGCTAAATAGTTGAAAACTCTCTGTAGAAGAAGGAAAAGGGAAGTTTCTCACACACCCTTGCAGAGACTTGATGCAGTTGGTAATGATGGTAAGTGCTGCAGGAGCTGGTAAGCCTCAAAGAATTAAAAATGCACATAAACTGCATAGCCTTTGATTTTTTTTTTTTTTTTTAAATTAAAAGTCATGGTTCTTACCATAATGTTTAGCTTTAAGAAGGCTTTTGTGGAAATTTGTTGTTTGCTGTTCCCCCAGAGAAATGCCTCTTAGAGTGGTGTGGCAGCCTTGTGTTTTGCTTTCAGGATGCTAACAGCTTTTTTTCCACTCTTGCATGGCATGAGACAGGGAGGGTAGCTTTGTGCAGGACACACACTGGCAAAAGTTGTTGGCCCATAAATAACATCATTTCTGTTGCAGGGGCATATTTCAAGTGAACTGTGTTACTGTGTTACTGCCTGTGTTTCTGTTTAATAAGAAATGTTAAATATAAATCTGTTTGGAGATATGCATGGTAAATGTCAATTGATGTTATGCATCAGCAGGAATTCTGCATATAGACATAAAGCAAGTGAAACAATTAAAATCATGTGAACAAACTTAAGCTTGAATTTGCCATACTACGCAAAAGACATTACCTTTTTTTTTAGGGTTCCTGCAGTACCACAATAGGGGTCAGGGAAGGAAAATGGAGCTCTTAGAAAGAAACTGAAATTCAAACTCAATTCTTGCCAACAATGCTTATTTTTCATGTTTTCAGATGGCAGCTGCCCTAAGTGTGTAGCCTCTATTTTCTGCTCGTATTGGTTGTAGCTGGCCTTTCTTTTCCCCAGCTGACTCTTGTCCGCTCTCTTCATTGCCCTATTCCTAGCAGCTTTTCTGCTTCTGCTGATCTTTTCCCAACACTGACATCTTTTCCATTTTAACTGATCTTTTATGAGGCAAAAATGGGTATAGGTGCATGGGAAGAGATTTTTGGAGTATTTCAGAATTACAGAATTAAGCTTACTATATTTTAATGAATAATACAAAAGAAGATGGAGGAAAGTTTGAAGGCAATTTTGAAGAATCTGTCAATATGGTGTTGTTTTTCTTTGGGTTTGTTTTTTTGAATCTGTTTTAGTTATGTTTTGCCGTATCTTCTCTTCTCTTTCAAATGCTGTGTTCATTCCCTTTTAAGTCTCCTGATCAGCATTTCCAATAATGAATATATCATCAACTAAGATTGTGGGGGTCACCTGGTCTTTGTTTCAGCAGAAGAAATGAGAATTTGTATTGGATTTATGGGGCATATTTTTGGTAGTGGGGCACTACAGGGATGACTCCTATCTAGAGAAGAATCTGCCCGAAGCTTGCTTTCCCCATGCCAGTGACAGCTGGCTCCAGGACAAGCTGCTGGCCAGGGTGGTAGAGCCTCTGGTATAACAGGTTTAAGAAGGAAAAGAGGGAGGAATGAGACCATGTGAGAGGAACAGCCCTGCAGACACCAAAGTCAGTGCAGAAGGAAGGGAAGGAGGTGCTCCAGGTGCCAGAGCAGAGATTCTCTGGCAGCCAATGGGGAAGATGGTGGTGAGGCATCTGTGCCCCTGCAGCCTATGGATATCCACAGTGGAGCAGAGGTCCATCTGCAGCCCCTGGAGAATCTCATCCCAGAGCAGTTGGATGCCCAAAAGATGCTGTGACCATGTGGGAAGTGCAGGCTCCTGGCCAAACCTGTAGACTCATGGAGAGAGGAGCCCACGCTGGGACACATTTGCTGGCAGGATTTATGACACTCTTGGGGACCCCACACTGGACCAGTTTGCTCCTCAAGAATTGCACCTTGAGGAAAGGATCCACAGGGGAGCAAGAGAAGAGTGTGAGGAGTGGAAGAGACAACCTCATAAACTGACCACAGCCCCCAATCCTCATGTTTCCTTCTTTCCCTGGGGAAAAGGTAGAAAAAATCAGGAGTGAAGTTGAGCCTGAGAAGGAGGGAGGGGTGGGGAGATGGTGTTTTGAAGTTTGATTTTATTCCTCATTATCCTACTCTGATTTTATTAGTAATAAATTATTTTTTCCACAAGTCCAGTCTGTTTTGCCTGTGACAGTAACTGATCTCTCCCTGTCCTTATTTCAATCCACAAGCATTTTGTTGTATTTTCTCTCCTCTGACCAGCTGAGGACGGGAGAGATAGTGTGGTTTTGGTGGCTTCCAGTGAGGGTGAGCAGATGCTTTTTTAAAAACTACAAATAGGAATATCAGCTATCCAGACTGACTTTTCCTGTGCTAACAGGATCAGTTGATCTGTTCTTTTTAGACTTGTCAGACTATCTTTGTTACATCGTGGTTCAACCACATGTTTTGGTCTTTTTATCTTAAAACTGTTCATTAAAATAATCCGTGAACACAGATTAACAACTTGTTATGATTTTGGCCCGATGAACTATTTCTATCACATATACAGTGAATATTGGCGAAGTAATAAATATATCCTTAATTGCAGGATCGGATGATTAACTGCAATTTTTATGCCTCTGTTATCTACTTCCATCATTCTTCTATCTATAAACCTACGAACCTTGGCTAGAAAAAATTTGATGCTCCAAGCCTCTAACCAGCTTTAATAGCTGCCTTATCTTTCAGAAATTAAACTAGATTGTTCCTCAGCTAAGGAATTTTAACTCCAAAACAAGTTGGTCTTAGTAAAGGGGAGCATTGTTTAGTCATGCACAAGGGATGATTTAAAACCTATTTATTAGTACTGCAGGGAAAAAAAAGTGGACTTCATATCTCTTGACAATACAATGTCCTGCATGTCCAGCAGGGCCATGCAACTCCACTTCTTATTCTTTAACTGTCTGAAAGATGGAAAATTCACAGTGTTGTTTTTGATAGGAAAATACCAGTTGAGTGCATTTTTTTCTTGTAAGAAACATGTGAAATACATCTTCTGTAATTTTATTTTCCTCAAACCTCCTTCCAGCTAGAAAAGCCTAATAATTTTGATAAGCCATTTTGCCTCCAAAATATTCCAGCGTTTGAGCATAGGTTTACCTCCCTTCCCCACCAAAACATGTAAAATACTGCACTACAAGGATTTTTAATGCTTTCTGGGACTCTCTGCAGAATTCCCAAGTAGGTAATGCTCCTCTCAAAAAATTATAGTGATGAGGTATTTGATCAAACCTCCCTACTTTTTTTACCTAAGGGTACATCTGTATGTGTATTACAAAATATATATATATAAAACACACATACACATTTAAAATAGGCTGAAACTATGACTGTAGACACATTTCCACGTTTGAATTTGCATATTGATAATGCATGTGCATATATATTATTTACTCTATGCTAATGAAACTAATAAAATTTAAAAAATAATTTTTCTCACTGCGCTTATGGTTCATCATATGCAATCTGAGTGTTTCATGAGTATTTCGTATTGACACCACTCCAGAAAGTGAACATATCTATTTTATAGGAAAATTATGTGATTCAGAAGACTATATTATATTAAATTTTTCTCCTACTTTGTGGTTCCTAGGACTTGAATTTTGGTGGTTTAGGGTAAATTAAACTTCTTTTCACAGTGAATTCAGATGTTGCTGTGAGTCACAAGAATTTTTTAAAAATCTGTGCTGAAGATCAATACAAGTCAGAAGCATTTCCAAATTGCTGTAATTTATCTTGCTTCTTTCGCTGGATGCTGTTCATAGGTACATGTACTGAAGCAGGAATGCTATGGAAAAAAACTGAAACCTCCATAACAAGGATATAGGAAAGTAGAAGATGATGAATGATGGGAGAGGTATTATAAAGGGAAGTTTTTCAAGGTGTTGGAGGTGGAGTTCGGAGCAATGCCTTTAATTTAAATTAAAAAAATTAAAAACCATTCAAATTCAGGTGCAGCTGGAGGTGGGGATCAAGGTAGGTAGATGGGACAATAGGAGTAAGGGTGAGCTGTTCTACTGCAGCTGAAAACCTTGAAATTCTCCAAATAGATTTCCCGTCTTGATAATGAGAGGTGACTAAACTTACGTCAGATGAAACATTCATGATATTTTGAGGGTGTTGAATTAAGAAAATAATAGAAAGTCTCTGGACATTTCACTACTATCTTAAATATCCTGCATTAATTTCCCTTTGCGAACCTAGTATTCAAGAAGTAAGAGTTTGGTTTAAAAAAAAGGCTTAAACTTTTATTTTTTTAACCGAAAAAGGAGTCTTTTGTTTCAGCTGTCACTGCAGCATAATTTATCCTGCATTTATTATAAAGTGCATTTAGTCACATTTCATTTTTTACTTCCGAGAGTTAATTAGTGTTTTGAAGTCTTTTGTATACTTACTCCCCCATGGCTGCATAATTACAGTTTATAATGAATAATCTCTTAGTTTGGATTGGCTACTCTGGCTTTCATAGTTTAACAGATAAACCTGAAAATAGAAAGTACACTATTCCCACATTGTTTAGGAAAAAATTAATTTCACCTAGTTTAGCCATCTGAAAGCTAAGTGTCTTACCTACCCTTCTTGACAAGGCACCGCCTGTGCCTGAGGAGATGTAAGTAATGGATGGAACAGTTTGCCTCCATCATCATCACCTTTCACACCCGAATCAGAGCATCACAGGAGAGAAGACCCTACTGCCTAATGAAGAAAGATCAGTAGTCTTCAATATCAAAATCATATCGTTATCATATCATTTTACTCACTAGTCCTGAAAAGTACCTTTAACTACTTCAGATTAGATCTTGTTGCCTACAGCTCCAGGTATTCTCTGTTCTACTGAAAATAGTGAAACCATTAGTTGTCTCTATACATCTTGAGCAAATTAAATACTTGCTAGAATATCTTCCTGAAATAAGGACATTCAAGCATGTGTTTAAGTTTGGGTTTTTTCTGGTTTAAGGTCCAGAGTGGAAGTGGTGTTTTTTTGCAGAGCTGCTTCTCAGAACTAGAGAACAGTTGAATATTCATGCCTAAAGAAGGGAAATCTGATTTGGGTGATGTTTCAAGAAACAGCCATGCAGGGTGCAGTGCTCTGTGCAGTTCTGCAGTGAGAAGTGCTGTTCTAGATGTTATATATTATTCCAACCTGTGTGAAATAGATGTAGTTTCTGGCCTGAGAGTTGCCAAGGTTTTTAGTGGCCTTTTGTTCTCATCAGGGCAGTGGTGGGAGGACTGTGATCTCAGGTTGTCTGGAAATGGAGGTGTTTATATTAAAAGTTCTTCAACAAGAATTTGTAAATAGGTTTAGGGAAACTAACAGCAGTTTTTCTTCAATATTATCAGTATTATTCATGTGAAGGCTATAGGTCTCATTGAACACTGTTATTGCCTTTATGTGATCCATGGAACCTATTGAAAATATTGCTAATTGAAAATGATTTAAACGAATGAGTTGAGACAGGAATTTGTAATTTGTTTCATTGTAAAAGCATTTTAACATTGTTAAAATGTTGAGTATACATTTCTTTTTTGATGGAAATGCCTAGGCATTTATTTTAATTTTTTTCCTGGAGAAAATTAAAAGATTAATTTAATATAATTTAATTTAATTTAAAATTAAAGTTTTTAATTAAAACAGTTTCTCTTTAACATGTTTTTATAGGAGATTTAAAAATTAAAATTGAATATTTAGAATTAAAATGTTTTTAAAAGGGTTTACAAATCTGAGTGGTACCCATATCTTAAACAAATGTATCACTATGCAAAGAGAACCCACTACTTCAGCCTTCATTTTGGAGTTGTTATGTGCTCTTAGAGTTGTGGAGAAGGTCCAGCTTGGTTTACGTCACAGTTTATGCTCTAGAGGGACTATGAAGTTTTACATTTAGTTGCTTCACCTATTTTTTTCCTTCTTTTAAAAAATTTTTTTTTTGATGATTCTTTGGGAAATAAACTAATTAAAAAGCAATGTATTGATAATACTGCTTATTCAAGTTTTATATTTTTCTTTTTTTTAGTAAACTGTGAAGAAATTTTAAAAGGACTGTATTGTGGGTTTTGGGGTTTTTTAAATTACTGATAACCATATACTCAACTGACAGTTGTAATGTGATGAAGACCTTAAGGAGGGATTGTGAGGCTGAAAGACCCTTACTTTTTAAAAATATGCCAGTTTGTGTCATGAAAAAATTACTTCTGCTTC
>VXBB01016744.1:634842-684503 GCA_013399915.1 Illadopsis cleaveri
TTGAAAATATTGCTAATTGAAAATGATTTAAACGAATGAGTTGAGACAGGAATTTGTAATTTGTTTCATTGTAAAAGCATTTTAACATTGTTAAAATGTTGAGTATACATTTCTTTTTTGATGGAAATGCCTAGGCATTTATTTTAATTTTTTTCCTGGAGAAAATTAAAAGATTAATTTAATATAATTTAATTTAATTTAAAATTAAAGTTTTTAATTAAAACAGTTTCTCTTTAACATGTTTTTATAGGAGATTTAAAAATTAAAATTGAATATTTAGAATTAAAATGTTTTTAAAAGGGTTTACAAATCTGAGTGGTACCCATATCTTAAACAAATGTATCACTATGCAAAGAGAACCCACTACTTCAGCCTTCATTTTGGAGTTGTTATGTGCTCTTAGAGTTGTGGAGAAGGTCCAGCTTGGTTTACGTCACAGTTTATGCTCTAGAGGGACTATGAAGTTTTACATTTAGTTGCTTCACCTATTTTTTTCCTTCTTTTAAAAAATTTTTTTTTTGATGATTCTTTGGGAAATAAACTAATTAAAAAGCAATGTATTGATAATACTGCTTATTCAAGTTTTATATTTTTCTTTTTTTTAGTAAACTGTGAAGAAATTTTAAAAGGACTGTATTGTGGGTTTTGGGGTTTTTTAAATTACTGATAACCATATACTCAACTGACAGTTGTAATGTGATGAAGACCTTAAGGAGGGATTGTGAGGCTGAAAGACCCTTACTTTTTAAAAATATGCCAGTTTGTGTCATGAAAAAATTACTTCTGCTTCCAAACCTTGTTTTTCCTATCACCTTAAACATGTATCACCATAGATACAAAAATGTTACACGGCAGAATATGTTTACACACAAAAGGGATAAAACTAAATAAAGAAAAAAAATGAATCAGTGTGGAGATCTCTGCCTCTGTTGAAGCCAAACACGAAATTGTTCACAACAGAAAGGATATGGTCCTATGTTTCCAGTGTTTCATCAAGTGTCCTTTAAGCAGTGAAAGTCCACATTGATTTTCAAGCAGAAACTGCAAAAAATGTTCATGCTCACAAAAGTAGTAGTGTGAATAACAAGGTCTTGACGGAATTGACTCCTAGAATAATATAGTAGATTATCCTCAAAGACACTGCATGGGTTTCTCCCATACACATTCATTTTCTTCAGATGAGAGTGGAATAATTGTACCCTCTTAGAATTTCACCCTCTTATTTTATTACTTTCAAATACCAATTATATGCATAGTTCCTGTATGAAAAATTTTCTGACATGACTTTTACCCATGGTACACAAGAGCTTTTCCACTTGCTGAAGCCTATTCTCTTTGCATAATGAAAAACAATTGCAATCTTTTTAAAGAAATGATCTCTTGTACCGAAGAAAATGTAATGAATATAGTTCTGACTTATTCTAAATTAAAAGCTATTTTAAGCTATTTCAAACTTAATGTCTCTAAAACTTTTGTACTTGGTCAAAAAGATACCCAAGCAAAATTGCCATTTTTTATCACCTCTTCTCTGGAATATACTTTTTCAAGTTTATCTATTCTTAATCCAGTTTAAAATTGTTATAGCTTCCATCATCCATGCTGTTTCACTTGGAAAAAAACACATTTTCTTTGCATATAAACTCATATATGGATCTTTTTTATCAATTAAATTTTGAATAATGCTATTGTATATGATCACAGTCTATTTTCTGTCTTGAGCAGAGAGAATGTGGGGATCTTCTGAGGAGATCTGAGGGCATTCCCACTGTTCCAGAGCAAATAAACTGTAAAGTATAATGAACAAAATGAAATGTTTTAAAAAGGGCATTTTTAGTGTGATGCTCTCCTGACACAATAATTATCAACAAAAACCTCACATATAGACAGTGTCTCTGGAAAGAGTCTCGGCACTTTGTGCCAATTCATCTCAATATTAACATGTTCACATCTGACACACAGTGGGTCTGGGATCTCCTTGCTGAAACAGGCAATCAGGAGTTGGGTCCGAAGTGGGTTTCTCACACCGCAGCGAGTGAGGTAACCAAGGAAAATCCCCACGAAGATGCAGTGCTGGCTCTGCAAAGAGCAGTGCTGTCATTCTGTGTTTTAAGAAGTTGTGTGCTTCTTGCTGGAAGGAGTAGAAATCCATGTAAGAGGGATGCTGCTTTTCATTTTGTTCATGATTTCAACATAGTGGGCTTTATCACCTTTCTGCTAGTTTTGCTATGAGGCTGATGAAAGTTCTAGTCAGAATTGCACAGGAGTGGCACAATGCTTTGCTGCTGCTGCTTCAGAGAGACTGCTATGGAAACTTCCTATGTAAAATCAGCTCTAACACTGAAATCAAGAGCTGACATATGAAAAGCCTGTTACTTTTTTGTTTTGTCCCCCTGCTCATTGCAGGGCGATTGGACTAGATGACCTTTAAAGGTCACTTCTAACTCAAATTATTCTATGATTTTAAAATTTCATGTACTGAGTGAGGTATTTGGGATTTTTTTTGGTTTTAATTTAGATAAATAATGGTCTGTATTTTTTTTTCCATAGGAATAGAAGGGCAGAAAGAGCTGCTTTTTTTTTACATATATATTTGAACAACAGGAATGTTTATTCATTATTTCTGAGCTTTTGTTCATGTTTTACTAGTCCAGCCCATCAGAGCACCCGCTGGATTGCAATGTTAAAATAATTGCTAAGACTCTTGAGAAATGTTGTGTTCCAAAGCAAGTTCTAGAAAGCTGTTATATCAAAGCCAAACAAATAATTAAATGAATCATTACTTCCCACCTCGCACTCATTGCAGTGTTATTGCTTAATAAACCTGAGTGGAAGGAGAAAGAATAAATCCAGGGAGGAATCAAGTCTATATGGTTGAAATTACTAGAATTCATTTGAATAGAAACAAAAGCAAGGAGGAATGATGGTGGTGATCAATATCAGCCTAGAAAATGTCTTTTATTACACCTATCCTTGCTGCTGTATTGCCTTTCTACAGCACTTCGTGATTTGAGCCTGCACAAATCTAGTAGCGGGACTCCTTCAGGAGATCATTTTCTTCTACTGCTGCTACTGAAATCTCTGCCTTTAGCCTCAAGATCAGAAAGAAATAAGAGAGTATTACCATGCAAAATAGGCGTGAGATGGGGAGTTATAGCACCTGAACTCTGAATCCTGCTTCCTAACATGCTTGCTCTTAAGACCAACTTTTTATTTTGCCCACCTGTACTAACAAGGGCATCTGAGGAGTGGTAGGGTAATGGTCACACTCTTATGACTTGGTAGGACTAGAGTTGTTTGATGCCTTCCAAACCAAGTTCATGGATGCTGGAATTTCAGGCCTCTGAGTACAAGAAGAGAAAAATTCCTGGTGGTGTAAGGCACTCTGTAGTCCTCATCATGGAGCAGGATGAGGCCATAGTTCCAGTTTCTCAACTTCAACCTTGTAGCTGTAAAGCAATGCAGCAGGAAGCTTACAAATGCTGCTTTGGTAGCAGGTGTTAGAAAACTGTCACTTTGCCTCTGACCAGCACTGGCCCTATCACAGCCTCTTTATTTCCCATCCTATTAACCGTCTCCTCCAGATGAGGCAGGGCTGGACCTTGCAATAGGAGAACAGGCAGTTCCAGCAGCACCTGGTGGGAGGGAGGGAGAAGTGGAGGGTCACCAGGGCAAATAGCAAAGGATTACATAGTACCTGAAAGTAACTTGTGGCATGAATCTCGGAGGTGGAAGTGAGAGTTCTCTTGCTTTGCATCAGGCTGATAAATATGAATTTTCAGTTGGCTATCCCTGGGTTCATAATGGAGGGAGATACAAATGAGACTGAACAGAGATGAAATTAAAAATTAGGTACTTGAACATGTAATAAGGGCAAGGAGGTTTCTAGGTATCTGAAATGATGCTTTGTATTTGTAAACTATCTTACCAAACCCAAGCATTTCTTTCTCACAATGGAAACCTGACTTAGTGCAGCCATGCAACAGCCATAATTTCCAGACAAATATCTGCCATGAGCAGTGCTTCCAATGAGAGAAAATCGAGGCATGTATGGCTGAGGTTTGCACAAGGTCAAGCAAATCTGATTACCTAAGTTTTCAATGGTTTCGTTTTAACAGAATGGTGCAAAATGACATATCAAAATATATAACATTATGTACTCTATTGAAAAATAAATGGTATTTCTTAGCCCTGTAGCTGTCACAACTGCTCCCATAGCCCCAAGCTACAGCCATATTAACTTGGAGTTCCAAGAGTGGATAAGACATGTTGCACAGCTCCAACATGATTTGTGGAATAGAAGCACCACAGGGATAACATGTATGTTGTCATAATACTTATCAATAAGAGGAAACATTTGTCCATTTTGACAGAGGTGACTGGAAGGAGACAGGAAAAAACAATATGTGGCAGGAGGTAAAGAGTAGATGCACTCTGAAATTAATTAACAACATAATTATTTTGATCAGCCATTAAACTGGAAACATATATAAGAAAAATGAAGTGTTGGTAAGAAAAAAGATGATACGCATTCAAGCCTTAATTTTTGGCTGCTGTAATTTTACACAATAACCATCTGTATAATAAGAAGTACTGTAATATTCTGGATAGTTCAATTGCAAAGTAAGAACCATTTCATCATATCAAACATGGAATATAGTTCAATAATAGAAAAAATCAGAAATATGAGTAAAGGAGGGGTTTGCCACGTTATTTGCCAGTGACTATCAGCGAAGTACAAAAAACATTTGTATGTAGAAACAAAGTGAACAATTTCCAGCATATTTCTGTGCTGGATAATGTCACATTTGCCTGAATAAGTTATTATTAGGCTCCCTCTGGTTTGACAAATGTGTTTCAGCTGTCAGATTGGGTCTAAAGGCACCCATTCAATTCTTTGTTTTTAGTCCCAAATTACACTTGACATTTATTGTTAAACTCAAGATGCCTCCTTACAAAACCAATTCAGACTTTGCAATTGTCCATTTTCTACTAACTAATCAATAGATAAGCAGTTTACATGGCCTTTGGCTTTTACTTCAGTCACTAGCTTTTAACAAAAATCACTGCCTCGGAAGGAACAAAGACCTTTAAAGGGATTGAAACAGTCATACATAATTAAGCTTTTCTGCCTGTATATTTATGCTTTGATACCAGCACACAGAGAAGAAATTAAAATCTGAAGGGATTTTGCCCATTTAAAAAATCCCACCTGTCCTCAATTTATGTATTTTCTTTACTCATAGACAAAGAGTTTCCATGCTACTTGGCAAGAGAGAACTAGGAAAAAGACAGAACGCTTATAGAAAATGTAGTAGTGGTAACACGTCTCTGTAATTCTCTAGGCATTTTGGAATTTAAGCCTTGCTGAGAATTAAGGGGTTTTGTACTGGGAGGTTGGCTAGGATCCATTGGCTGCAGATGCAAAGAGTTGATGACCACTTCCTACCTCTCGTTTGTGACCCATAGGAAATTGCTGTGTGAGAGTGCATAAAAATCCTAAAGATATATCTTTGATAAGAGTGGAGGAAGAGAGAGAAAAGATGATTCACATTCTCATGTTTGGTATCTCCAATTGCTGACAGAAGACCAAAGAAATTTGTCTTTTGTCCTCAAAGAACTTAGTGAGCATTGCAGAACACTGTACTGTTGGTAAGATCTACTATGTCATATTCATGATCTTTTCAAATAAAACCATTATTTCTAGAGCACTGAAGTAAGGTGAGATGCTGTCTTGGTTTGGGAAGACAGGTATCTGCCAGGGAAGGCCGGAGCCTTCCTTGGAATGGAGAAATGTAAACCACGCCCCTCCCCCCTTTCCAATTATAAATTCGCGGTTAGAGGCTTTCAGGCAAAGCTGTAGCTTGGGGCTATGGGATGGAAATAGCAGTTCTTTACTAGTGTGTATAACAAAACAAACAAACAAACAAAACAAAACTTACAGCATTAATAACAAAACAATACCAAGAGCCTTGAGGGCTTTGCTTTACGAAAACCCAGGGGAGTTCAGTCTCGGTGCCCGTGCAGGATCCTCAGAAAACAAGCTGGAAACAGTGGAAAAGTCCCGGGCTGGTGGCTGTGGCGGCAGATGTCCCAGTAGGGCAGGGGGAGGTGCAGGGTCACACTGTAGCAAGACCAGCGGTGCCGAAGGAGCCGACGGCGGGACAGGGCCGGCCCAGCTCCAGCAGGGTGGCAGAGGAGTTCAGAACTCCAGGGCGAGCAGATGATGGTAAATTTCCCAGGACTGAACCCCTTTGGCCACAGTGGACTCCTCTTGCAGCAGGCAGCAACCCAGCCGTTCTCCTCCCGAAAAAATGCTGAGAGCCAAACCCAGAGCCCCGCCCTGCCCCCAGCTCCGAGATTTGGCCACACTTCTTTTTTTCAGTTGAGTACCGTTAAGTACCCAACATTTGGTCTCCTTGGTAACTTATGGGGAAAAAATTCTTTAGAGAGAAAAAACCAAAAAACAAACCTAACCCCCAACAGATGCCCACCTACAAATGTATTTGATTTCTACCAGAAGTACTGACGTTAAGAGAGCCTTCTGCATGAATTGTGGAGTAGCAGCATTTAATAATTTCCTTAGTGTGAGGGTGGAAATAGTTTCCATGAGTCAACAGATACGTATTATTGCACCCTTGAGAAAGACAAAATTCTTGACAATATCTGCTTGAGATCAGTAGAAAGCTGAAGCTTTCATACACATGAGATGAATAAAAGCAGGTGGGTAAAGGGAGACATCTTTGAATTAAAGAGTTGACTCACTTTGTGAAGAGGATACTTAGATGTCCTGTTTCACGTCTGCAAAACCTCAAGTATCTACTGCCTGGAGAGATCCAAGATTAGTGGAATCCTTTTATGTTTAAGTCTCTGTGGTTTCCTTCCTGTGATAAAATTTAGAATGTATCTTCATCGCATCTGCAGATTCATCTGCAAAGGCAAAATGTTGTAAGTTGGACATTGGAGCAGTGAACACTGCATAATGTACAGAAGTTCTTTCTGTGTGCCCTTTCTTTCCCCATTGCTTTGCCGTGTTGTCCAGGCTCATTCATTCAGTGCTCAAATTTAGGACATTTTTTTCTTTTTATTAAAATCTTCAAAGGTTTTCCTGCTTTGCAGTCTGTACCCTTGACACATTAGACACAATATAAGGAGCTCTTGGAGACCAAAGGCTCTCATGGTCCATAAATCCTTTTGAGACTTGTTACCATCTGTCAATCATGGGCCTGATAAATCTTCCTACTTAAGGCAGTTGAGAACTTTTCAATAGGTCACTTGAACTTACAGCATCTTTTAAAAAAATGCCTGAAAGGAAAAAATGTTGATCAAAATCAGAAGACAAACAACTCTCATTCCAGTGGGTGTTTTTTAAGTAGTTTTTTCTGTCTCAGTTTCTGTCCTGAAGCCACTGGGCAGATGCTTCTTTGCACTACATTGGGTGTTTAATAACTAATGTAGACACTGTTTTTCACTGTCTTGTTTTTCAAGCTGCCAAATTCTGCACTCTAAGTCTGGTCTTACGAAGAAGGCAAATGCTAATTTAAGATGGATCAACAAACCAGAATGTCTCCATGAATGGATTTTACATTATTTAACAGAAACATGGAGTCTCCACCCTATTAAGTTAAGGAAAAGCTAAGTCATCTTAAGCAAGGAACTAAGGGTAATTGATATCACTCAGTGAAGTATTTTGTCCTTGTTCCAGCCAGATGTTGAAGGTGGCAGGTAATTGTGCACATAATTATTACTGGTGAAAACTGAGCACATGGAGATTTATGTGACTGCAAGGTACATTTCATTTTTATCCATCAAAGCTTTTGACAAATATGTAACCAGTTTTCTGTCTGTTAATTGTGTAAAACTTTGGACATGCATTGGGTGAAAGTAAAACCTGATATTTCTGCATTACAGAAGCAGAAACAAACACTTTCGTATTTGACTTGCTCAGAATATTACAGGAATGATACCAGTAAAACACATTTGAAAACCTGGAATCACTGAGAGCAGATAGTGAATAATTTCTGTCTGAAGTAATTTCAGGTGATGACCCTGCTAAAACAAGAGCCTGACACAACACAGCTTGCTGTAGTGTCACAAAAAAAACTAAAAGTGTCTGCAGTGGAAGAAATCATCATCTAGTAAAGATGATGTGGTAAATTTTATGTAGAAAAATGTGTATAAAAGCTCAAGGTTATTATTAATAAAATGACTGGCAAATGCTTTTTATCTTTTCTTCCCTCCTGGAACCACAGTCATGCTGTGTCATTGATTAGAGGTGAAAAATAAATGGCTAGAACAAAGTATCAAGGAAATATAAGTACTTTTGGCTACTTCTGTCATTCAAATGACTCCTGAGTAATTACATGACCAAATTATTCAATTGAATATCCACAAGAAAATAAGGACCTTTCTTTTATCTGGAAGGTGGTTGAGAGCATGCACAGCATCACATCATAGTATCTCTGGGGCTTCCATATAATGGCTTGCAAGTTAGCAAGGATCCTTTCTGAGCTCAAGAAATCCTAGAAATTGATCAAAATCCTCTTGCTTTGAGGTAAAAAAATGAATCCTTTTTTTTTTTCTAAGTATTTTGGTAATTAATTTTAAGAAAATCTAACCTGCAACAATAATTCATTTGTATTTCAGGAATATTGTACATAGTGGAAATGATTCAGAGTGAATCTTTTGCTCTGCAAAAAAAATTAGATATTATGAGGCTGTGTTTTGCCTTAGAAATGTAAATTTTGCAGAAATATGTGGAATGTTTAGCATTGTAACAATGTGTGTCCTTGTTTTGATTTGGAAAATTATTTGAGCAGTGAAAAAACCTGGATATTGGCATATAGAGCAACAAGAGCTGAAAATTATATTAATTTTATTAAAGGGACAAAATAAGCCTCCTGTGGCATTACATAGTTTTGAGCCTTGGAGTACGGGGTTTTTTGTAATACTTAAGCAAATATTCATCTGCAAATGGGAATTTCATTTCACTGTTTTCCCACTAAGAAATGGAAATGGGTATGGGAGTTATGAACTCCCCTAAAAGTTGGGATAATATGTAATATATGGGTGAAAGAGTGGTGGATTTAGGCCAAATATCCATAAAATGTTGCATCCCTGCGATTCCTAGAGAAGGAGTTGTGCTCTCTTTTATTTGCACCTTGTCTCAGTTCAGATGGCTAATTCTTTGTTGTCAAAGTGCTGCTTGTTCTTGTACCCTTTCCCTCCTTCCAAACTCTCAGCTGAACTGAAAGACTGGTTGGACAGAGTTTTTTCAGTGGTTTGGACTGTGGTAGCTGATCTTCCAGACATGGGGATGGGAGAGTGCCGTTTCCTGCCTAAGCACTGGTTGAGTCTCTGCTGGCTCTCAGCTGTGGCATATACTCCTGACCTGGAGGGGCTGGAACTTACTTTTGGATTCACAGAAACAGGCATTGCCATGAGCACCAGTCGTGTCTTTTCAGCAGGGTGGTGTCTCTGGTCTGGTGTGCTGTTGTTGCTGATGACTGGGATTCTTTGACTTGTGTTTTTCTCAGAAAAAGCCACCATTAATCATGTAACAAACCATCAAAGTGTTTTGCTTATGAAGGTGAGACATCGTGGCATGCATTTAACCCCGTGTGTTAGAGGACACACATCCTTCACCCTCATTAAGACTCTCCCAGCATTTGCTAAGAGTGAATAAAAGCTCCAGAGCTTGGTCCTTCTCCAGCTGCATGCTGACATTAAATGTTGTCAAGACAAGCTCAAAGGTTACATAGCATTTCTGCCTACTGTGATGTATTGATCTTGTTTTTATGTTGTTGAAGTAATTAAAATTATTTCTGTGACAGTTTGTAAACTCTCTCAGTTATAGAAATGAACTGCCTTTAGAGAAATGAACAGTCCTGTAAGAAAGAGAGGCAGTGAAAAAGAACATGAGCCAGAAAGAAAATTATATTCATTTTCACAAATTGAATTATCTGAAATAACTGCTAACAATTATACAAAGCCATTCTTAATTCCAAATGGCAGCAAAGGTACTGAGGTAAACTTACATACTTGTGCTTTTTTGGATGACTATTTGACATACTCATAAATAAAAGACATTTTGCATGCTGGATTATGATATCTTGCAGTGTCCAGAAACTCACCAGTGGAGGGGAGGAGTGCCAGGTTAATTGCAGGAGTTAGAGGAACTGAAAAGCCACACTGCTGGGATGATTTAGCACATATTTTCTCAAATGGTTACCCAATATCTTAACTATTTACCATTAATCTTCAAAATTAACATACATTTTTACTGTACTTTTAGAATATCCAAGGTATCCTTTCAGTTATTTCTGTGCTCAAAAAATAAATTTGGATGAAAGCAAAATTGTTTTTATCAATTGCAAATGCAAATACTACCATGTTTGCTGGGTTGTATGGCAGATGATTACTACAGTTATGTCATGCAGTTACTGGACTTGTTCATCAAACCTAGTAGATAAATTTCTGTATTACTGTATAGCAATGTGCTGTTCAGATTGCAAAATCAAGGAAATACAAATAAAAAAATTCTACCCTGTTTTTTTTTCATGAGTTTGAACTCTTTACAAACACACAATATATTTCAATCTTGCATTCCATGATTATCAAAAATTTGTGTTATAATTTTTTCAAGCATAGTATGCTCCTCAGTAGAAGGCAGACATGGAGGTCCTGGAGCAGGTCCAGAGGAGGGTATTGGGGATGATTGTATCGGGTCTGGGCGAGCTGAAGTTCATTTCCTCTTTGCAGCCCTCCCTGTGCTGAGCTTGGCATTGATAACTAGAAAGGTGTTGATAACCCACCAGTGTTTTGGCAACTGCTGAGCAGTGCGGGCACTGCATCAGCACTCTTTCTCCAACTTTCCTTCCCCCCATCAAGGGGCTGGGAATGGGCAAGGTCCTGGAAAGGGGCACAACCAGGCCAGCGGACCAAACTTGTCCAAAGGGATATTTCATACCATATGATGTCAGCTGGGATATAGAAGATAAGGAAAGGAAGATGAAAGGGAAGCATTCATTATGCACAACATTTGCCTTCTGGAGAAACTGCTACATGTGCTGAGGCTCTGCTTCCTGGGAAGTAGCCAGACATGACTTGCCAATGGGAAGTTTTACAGATAGAGAGAATTTTAGCATTCTCCCCACATAGTAAAGATTTTATTAGGAAAAAAAAAACCGAAACCCACGCAAAAACCCCCCCCACACAAATATGGGAGGTGTAGAGTGAGTGCAAATGTTCTCATTAAGAAATAGGATCCTAAGAAGCAAACCAATTAGCAGGTACTCCTAGGTGCTACAAGAACCTTCCTTTTCAATGTCTTTGTTCTTACTTGCTTACAAATAGCAAACTCACATTATCAAATGAAAGTATAAATGAGCAAACTAGAAGCAAAATCTATGCCTTCCTGATTGTTCTTCCTAAAATGTTCTTTATTCCAGGAGAAAAGTAAATCAGTATATTAAATACTGGTATAGGAAATAATAAATATCTGGTAACATTGCAGAAGGAAAAGGCTATGTCAGATCAAAAGGAAGACAAATACCTGACTGTTATTAAAAACAGAAAAGGTGTCTGAGGGGAAAGGACACATCCAGAAGTATTCATGAGCAGCAAAAATCATCAGCGAAATGGGAAAAAGTATCCAAATGTTATTATGAAATGTTATTCATTATTATGAAAAATATTTGATATTTGAAAGCAATGAATATGATGACTGTAATGAAAGAAGCTGATAATTCTTCTTCTGACATAAAATCCTTCGTCAAGAAAGTTTTCCTGGTAATGAACATTTTGTTGCTCTTGTTTTGCTTTCAGCTCCAAGATACTCTAAAAAATAGTGAGTCTTATTATAACTACTGATCACACTTTCTCAGTCCATGATAAAGTTGTGCATTACCTTATTGCCATTGAAAAACAATAAAACCAAAAAGGTGGATCACTGTTATTTTCAACATTACTTGCTACTTCCTGTTCCTGGGAGAATTCCTCCCTATTGCCGATCCCATTGTATTATATATCTCAGTTTCTTTTCATACCTTGGGTGTCGCAATTTGTTTTCCTCAAGAAGCTTGTTTACCTTATTAATGGTTTCCCTGCTTATAGAAATAGAGTACAGCTAAGCCACAAAATGCAGCCTCTGGTGAGGAGCCAGTGGTTTACCAATTGAGCCAGACTTTCAGGGTATGCAGGGTACAACCTCCTGAAGCCAGGGACGTGCTGAATGTGAGCCTGCATTGAAGTGCTGACAAGGTAGGGGAAACACAGACCCAGGATAGTCTTATCATAAGTGCCTGGATTCAAAAGACTTTCTGTCTGTGTATCATTTAAATGAAGCCACAATCTTTGGATCTCTAGATAAATTGAATTATGTCTTGCAATTATGTCTTGGTAATTATTTCTTGCAAAAGGATAGACTGTATGGTGGAGGAAAAACAACAAAAAAATCTTTATCATCTTCAGCCTATGTTCATTGCACATTGTCAGGAAAGATGTGAACATGCCTTCTGAAAACAAGAAAGCCTTTCTGTTAGGAAACTTAGTGATGAGTTAAAGTCCTTAATACAAGAAATATTAATTTTAATTAATATGTAATGCAGTATTAGGAAATCTGTTGCTATAATGATAAGATTTTTCTTCTCTGCTGACCAGCATTCTGCCAAAACACACCAATTTAAATTTTGTGGTTGGAAGACTTTTTTGTTTATTATGGCACAACCACTGTGTATGCAAAGAAACTCTTTAACATGTCTTTGTCCCTCTCTGTACTGTTGTTTTTTTTTACTTTGAGCTTCTTTCCATTACTGTAAAACAACATCTCATTTAACAGACCGGCAACTGATACTGCTGCATTACAAGCTATCTGTCAGGTGATTCTGCAGCTGCATTGTGTTTCACCTTGGAGAACATAGATAAACAATGCTTCTGGAATCCAAAACCAGTCACACTGCTGCAGAGAAGGAATAGAAATTTGATTATTTTCATAATACTCTTGTTTTCAATATTATAATTGCCTGGACCCAATCATGACAGACTAGATTTTTTCTAATCAAATTTAGCTCACCCTTTCTTCTGTCTGTGATTATGATATGCATACAAACGCCTCTCCATTTAGGATAAAAAAAAATTGATTTTATTCTTTTCAGGTTCTTGTTTGACACTAGTGCATTCACTGGAATATACCCATTTAGTGAAGGGGAAAATTAAACCTATGGATAAGCAGTTAGAAACAATTATTAACACAAAACTAAACAGCTTTACTTTAGTACTTGGATTATGTTAGGAGCAAGTGTATGGAAGAAAGAAGATTCTGCCAATAAATGGCTTAATGGTACATGACATGAAGTTGAGGATTTTATGGAGCTATTCTCTATGTCCTGTAAGTGATAGAGAATAAAAGCAAGATGTCACAGGAAAGGCAAGGTTTTGATGGTCCTGAAGGGTGTCACTGTTTCGGACACACAAAGGACGAGGCAGGCAGCTGCAGGTCAAGGGAAAGCTCTGATTTTAATTTTTCGGACTCCATCTTATATACATTTGTACAGAAGGCAAAAGATTGGCAACACAGGTCTCCACCTCTTTGACCTGGGTGGTGAACATCACCATCAATCATAGTTCTCCTCCCAGAGGAGAAATAGGTAAACACAATAGATAAGTTCTAAAAATATACATTGTTTTCTTGAAGCTGCGTGAGAAACTCTGCTGCTGAGATCCAAACACTCGAAAGCAAGAAAACTTGGGGCGACAGAAGGGAATAAATTTATTATTTCCTTGCTTACAAATATTAAAAATCTTATTCATTAAACAGAGAGGGATTTCATATTGTGTTAGCATGAAATGGATCCTGTTAACTATCAGTAAATGGTTGAAAATTGCTTGAATATTACTTTAAATTTCTAAAACTTTTCTGACAAGGAATTCATAGACAGACAAGAGAGAAGACAGGAGAGGCACTTAATGTCAAAGCAGCATTTTCTTTTTTGGAATTGCAGGGAACTCTAAAGCAAATAATCTCAGAAGTTCATAGATCAATGTGTTAATAGATTAAGTACAAACTGGAAAACAGAAACACTAATCATTTAAATACCTACCTACAAGAAGCAGGAAAAAATACCTGGTATTAAGGAGGACATTAGTCTCGCCAACATATTCAGGAGGCTTTATGCTGTCAGTATTCAGAGTTTTCTAGAAGGTAAAAGAAAGAAAAAATTAAAATTTAAAGATGAGTTCTACAGGCAAGAACTTTGCCCTCAATTTCTGTTCAGATGAAAAGAATAATTTTCACAGAACTAATAATAGGTGAAAATTTAAGTGCAAATGATCAAGACTTGATTAAATTTATTTTAAAAAATTACAAACAAGCAATATTCATGCTCAGTTTTAAACATCAAACTTCACAGAGCAGAAAGCAATATGCCAAATCATTTGGAAAATGGGAAATATATTAGTTGTAGCTATTTTTTGCATTTTCTACCAAGATAATTTCAACTCCATATACCATTTGTGTATGCTACTCGACATTTGCTTTCATAAAAGAAGGCATAATTTCATCATGTTGCTATATCATTAATAAACAAATTTGCAATAGGTTCAACATCTGATTATGGCAAATTTCTGTGCACATTGTGACTACTCAGATATGCAAGCACTTTCCAATAAATCTTTACCTTTTGCAAGCATGAAGTTTACCTTTAATCACTATTGAAGCTAATAAAAGTTTCAACTAAGATGAACTCATATGCTGAAAAAGTGTTTTCCTCCAGTAATCAGTACTTTACTTAAAAATCAAATCCTTTATATCTATTCTATGAATATTTGCTCCCTAATCACTGTCTACTTTGATAAGTAGACAAATGCTCCACATAGTAGTAAGTGTAGATTTAATTTTATCATAAGAACTAATCATATTTTCCTGGAAGGATTTATCCATCATCATTTTGCACAGTTTAAGAAACGCATCTCAATTAGTTTTTGCTTACTTACTGATAATTCAATTCAATGTCTTCTAAACTGTTATATTAAGAGAAAAAGATATGTATACAATATGGTGCTTTGACTTCAATATCTCTTGAAGGCTGGCACTACTTTTGTCTTCCTAAAGTCTACGTGTGAGTTGCAGCTCTTCATTGGTCACATCATAACATAACAAGAACCTTGGATTGCTGTTTAGGCAGCAGCCTCACAAAAACATGTGTAAATACATGACTGAATCTGTACTACCAACTTTAATTTAGCTATTAAAATACCTTAGACTACATACAAATTTGAAAGCTTGTAATTTTGTGATCTACTGAAGACATTAAATTTATCCAAATCCATATCCCAAAAAGTGTAAATATGCCATTGTCAATCACTTCTAGATAAATCTCAAATGTGTTTCTCCCTGGAAGAACAGATTCGTTCTTTTAGTTTATTGTGAAGTCTTAGGAGGAAACCTACAGGCTATGAAGACAGAAGGAGAGAGGTTGTAGAAGAGTGCTAAAGCAGTGGGTTTTTTACTTCCAGGGAATATCTAATAGGACCATGGCCAAATAGTGTATATTCACATTTTTCAAGTTTTAGCAAATTTTCTCATGTTTTGAAATGAATTTCACAGTTATTTAGTTCCTTGGCAGTCTTTAATAGTTTTATTATGTTCTCTTGCTGGACTTCCAGTTTGGAAATTTTCATCTATAGAGGGTGTGTTTACTGGGCAACTTCTGCACAGCGTCTAATTCCTTGAGGTAACACCAAAGCACTGTTTCAAAGATGATTCTCTGAAGCATGAAGGATAAGTGGAGACAGTGGAAAAAAAATTAAGTAAATGAGAAATAAATATCTCAAATAAATAGCAGTGGATTTTGTCTACAACAGGTCAATGTATATTTAAAGGACATAATTTTTGTCTGCTCTCCGTGGCATCCCTTTTCTTAAATGGCAAGAGATAAATTGCTAGAAATTCTCCAAGGCCTTTATTACAGACATCGGAAAATAAAGAAAAGCATTTCCAAAATTGGTTTTAAAACATTTTTAACACTCTATCAGTGCTTACTGTGGATCATGCCAGTTGATTTAAAAGAGAGTAAAATTTGGTTTCCCTCCTTGAATACCTTATGAAGAAGAGTAGAAAAACATACCAAAGACTTTTAAGCTGGTACTTCTGGCAGTTCCAAAGATAACATTTCTCACCAAATGTGTGAATGGAGATAAGTTAGAGGCAGATAAGAAACCTGAAAATTACCTAGGCCATTATGTGTTTTCTTTTCAAACAGACAAGACAGAATTTGTGAAAAAGGTGGTAGAGCTGTATCTCACAATAAAATATATAATAGTATATAACTCACATTTTTCTTTATATAGCTTGAGTGTCAAGACTGCAAGCTGTTTACTCCAACCTGAAAATCTTTATCAGGAAAAAATGTATAAAAAAAGTTTTTTAAGTATTCATTAAAACTAATAAATAAAAATACTTCTTAGAGATTTTTCAGGAAGGGCAGTGCTGCCAGCAAGATTTTCAAACCAGGAATCTATGGTAAATGGGTACACATGGATAGTGCTGGAGGATCAAGTGGTCTCACAGATCCAGAGCAGATCACACAAGAGGCAGGCTGGAGCTAAAACCTTGCCTGCAGAGAATAGGCCTGCTTCCAATCACATTGCAGTTGAACTTAGATAAGGGAATAAAGAAGCTTACCCAGCAGGGGACTGTGTTATCGCTTCCATGCAAAGTCTTTTTCCACTTTCTCTGCAATGCTTGTCCTTACTCCTGTTTTTTTTGTTTGTCCTTGCCCTCCTGATTTCAGTGGTCAAAGCTACTTTCTGCAATTGCCTGAAAATCAATCAGCAATTGCTGAAATTGCCTTCTACATAGGTGGAAAAACACTGTAAATCTCAATTACTTAATACTTTTTTTCTCCTGTACCCCTGCCAGTGCCCACAAGGAAGCAGTACTTACTTACATTGCTACGTCCAGGAAAAATGTACACCACACATTGGAAAGTGGTACAGAGACACCTATCTAGCAGAGACCTTTGTTGGGGAAATATTGCATGGAGTCATGTTTGTGCATGGAGAGGTTTTGTTAGCCACTGCTACATCCAGGCTAACTAACCATAACCGATGTATACTCTTGTATTTACTTTTATTATGCTCTTTGGGAAGGAGCCATGATGCAGAGTAGAAAATTTGCTTGCTGGTTTGTGCCTCTGTATATTATTCCTGAGAACTCCCTTGGGAGCAATACATTTGGCAGGGCTTCCTGACACCAAGGCTTCAAAAACCAGATGTGGGCAATGAACCATGTCTTGAAGCATCAAGACCAGTGTTGATTACCCAAGTTCCTCTTGTCATTAAAAGTATTTTTCTCCTTGGGGAGTAACTGCTGAGAATTTCACCTGGTACCTGATGGAGGAAGGCTGCCTCTTGCATTAGAAAAGAGACCACAATGTTAAAAATACAGACTATTCAGCAAACCAAATCCTAGTTGGGGATTTCTCCTTGTGTTTATACTAAGTTTACAAAGTAGATACTTAAAGTCTCCATCCAGATGAGTTGTCAGTGAGCTCCTTGGTTTGGGTTTGTCTTTTGCCTTTCAATATCTTCAAAAACAATATGTATGCATTTCTTGGGGAGTAGTGCAGTGCTTTTAATTGTTCATGTAGATGAAACCACCATGTGCTGTGTTGAAGAAAGTTTAGTTAGAGGGTACCTACTCTGCTGTGCCAATTGGCCTCAACATCAGAAGAGGGTCACCAGCTCATTTTACTTACTACTATGTACTTGTGTTGCCTTTGTGCAACTGTTACAGTATCACCTAGAGCTGAGTTAGGTTACCAGCATCTTCGGAATAAGACAGTTCCATAAATCATTTTGTTTTGCGGAAAAAACCTCTCCTTTCCTACTTTACATCAGATTGATGTTTCCAAGTGTTCATCAAATACCTTTCCAGATATATTCAGCCATCTTAATTTATTCAGTAACACAGCAATTGAGTGTTTATTTTAAATCTTCCTCTCAAGAAAACCCTAACTAATGTGGTGTCAAACTTTAAACCGGTGGTTTTCCTATTGCTCATGTTTCCCAGTAAACTTTAATAGGGATAATACAGTATGCCTGGATCTCGAAGAAGGAACTGGAAAAAACTGTATTTGGTTCTTGTTTTCTCCACCCTCTACCCCTGCAGAAGGCAGACTTTGACAGCAGATATATACTTTATAGTACTGGGGAACTTGCAAGTTTCTTTCTGTAGAAGTTGCCAATTGCGACAAATTATGTTCAGTTTTATGAGCAGTGGCCGCTGGAGACTGAACTAAATTGGATTTGCACTCAAATCCCACAGCCCATGCCTTCTTAGGAGCAGCTGCTGCTCGGATGATGGTAGGATTTAAATATGTTTATTTATGATATGCTAGAAATCTACTTCTGTAAACAAAAGTAGTTTCATTTGGAAGAGGAAAAACAGGATGCCAAGAAGAAAAGCTACAGGGACTTATGGTTGCTGCTGCAGTATTCATATTTTCTAAATAATTGTATTATTAATTTAATAGGGCTTCACACAATTCTGACAGTATTGCAAGGTGATGTTCAGATTGTGTGAATTGATTAAGCAGATGATCAATAGCAACCCATGTCTTTCCAACTAAATTAAAATTTCAGAGTAGGTATCCTGCAGAAAATTGAATACCTAGGCAAGGAAATAGTGCTGAAGCAAAAGTTGTTCCCTCTTTTCACTCCTGTTTGGCCAAAATTCAGGGATTATTTTTGTTTGGATGAAAAGTTCCATCTCTCTTTGATGTGAATTGGTTGATTTGCAAAGAAAGTGAAAGGTCTTCTTTGGCTGAATGCTGAGAATCTAGTTTCTTTCAGCTCCAGGGGCTTTCAAGCACTCTTAGTTAAGACACATCTTCAGAAACTTTTGCTTTTAAACCTCAGAAATGTTGGCAAATTTCTCTTGGGCTTGCTAAGTAAACCCTGACTTTGCAGAGGCATTGACTGAAGCCAAACGGAGTGATTTTCAGCAGAGTGGCAAAAGACATACTCTTGTTAAAAAAGTTCAGCCCTGAAAAATGTCATGGTCTTCTTGCAAAGTCAGAGGCCAATGGAACTTCTGTAAGAAAGAATAACAGCTTTTAACAGTTAAATGATTTCTTTTTCCTGGATGGGTTCCTAGCTGAAATATTCTGAAATTTCTCCATAAAAGTGTGATCTCAGGCAAACATCTGGACTGAAAACTTTCTGCTCATTTAGTTTTGCAAGCTTAAAAATATTAGTAAACAAGGTGTTACAGGAGAAAGTCCCTGACAACATTAGCAATGGGTGGCATCAACCAATGTGCATAAGGGTCAATAATAATTCTGTAATGTATGCATACACAAATGAAGTTCAGTGGCAGACTCCCAAATGGAGTAATCACATGATTTGTAGGAACTCTTGAGCAATCGTAATACTTGCTCTTTGAATAAATCAAATTGAAAACTTTTACCTCTACATGCAATATTTGTTGGTGAAGGGTTTCTCTGCAGCCAGCTGTCTGCACTGTGCCTACAGGGCTTTCTCAATCACTCATTCACTGCTGTTAAGAAGATGACAGTCTTCATATCCTGAAGGAAGAATTTTTTTTTTCACTCATGTTACTGACCTTGGAGACATGAAAGTATGTTAGGGAAAGCTATGGTGTATTATGGAGTCCTGTCCGTTTCATGGTTCTTGGTTTGCTTTGGTAACATTGTCTATGTAACTGATTCTAAGAACCAGAGAATCAGAATATGTTGAGTTGGAAGGGTCCCACAACAATCATCAACTCCAAATCCTGGCCCTGCACAGGACCATCCCCAAGAGTCACGTCACACCATGTGCCTGAGAGCATTGTCCAAATGCTTCTTCAACTTCCTCAGACTTGGTGCTGTGACCACTTCCCTGGGGAGTCTGTACCAGTGCCCAACCACCCTCTGCATGAAGAACCTTTTTCTAATATCCAACCTAAACCTCCCCTGACACAAATTCAGGCCATTCCCTCCGGTCCTGTCACTGGTCACTAGAGAGTAGAGATCGGTATCTGCCCCTCCTCTTCCCCTCACAAGGAAGTTGTAGACTATGATGATGTCTCCCCTCAGTCTCCTCTTCCCCAGGATAAATGTATTTCCAGTTCTCACAGTTTTTTATCCTTCACTGTCAGCCTGGCAATGAAATTGAACAAGTTCCACTTCATGACCAAACCTCTATCTCTCATAAATCTATCACTTCATTTGAATCTAAACTTTGAGAGTTGTGACAAGGGATTAGGAATAAGTTTATCTCCTATACAACTTCTCTTGTCTGAAAGAAAGAGATAAGATAAAAGGAGAAAAGATGATAAGATGAAAGGAGAAAAAAAGAAGCCTTTTACATGACTGCATCTGAATTGGTACTTATCCTGTAACTGTCTTGATCAAATGGCCTTGGTACAGTACATGGGACTCCTTACTTGGGGCAATGGTCATTTTTTAGGCTCTTGTCTTAAAAGCTGTTCAGGAAGGCTGAATACATAAAAGTCTCTTCTAAATTTAGATGGACTTCTTAATGGAAAATGACCTGATGTAACCAAGGTGAAGACATTACAATATATCTTCATCAGAACATAACAAATTTAGGAACAATAACTTAATGAAGTTGAGTTTAAACTCTAATTTTCTTTGCTCAACATAAAAATTAAGCAATCACCTCTTAATAACAAAGCCCATTTCACAATATCAAAGTCAGATTTTGTAAGATATTGTTTCCTATAAAACAGGCCTGTAGAACCTGATGATTCTCTGCTGAGGGCTGTACTTGTAAGACATGTTACTATGACATCCTCTTCTCCTAAAAGAAGCTTCCCAACTTTATTCAGAAAAACCTGTTTGTATATATATGTATACATACAAACTTGTTCTGTTTCTGCTGAAGACTTGCTTATATGGTGATCTCACAGAAAGTGAGTGTTGGGGTTTAGGTTTCTTTCCTTTTGTTCCCTTTTACTTACAGATTTTTTTTTCCAATAAGTTGGTAGGAAACGCTAACAACTGGGTACTTAAGAGAACCTAAAAAAAAAGAAAAATGAAGTGGCCAAGCTCAAGGGAGGAGGGCATCTGGTGGCACTTCTCTTATCTGGGAGTTTCTCTCCGAGGGGCAGAGATACCATGAGAATTGGGCAGGTAAAAGACAGGGGTGGAGAAGCTGGCTCCAGAGGACGGTCGGAGCTGGTGCCTGGGGAAGGGAGCTGGCTGCTGCAGCCAGACCCCGGCCAGAGCTGCTGCTTCTGCCATGGGGTGACCCTCTGCTTGCGAGAGCAGCCACTGAACTGGGACCTTATTACCATCTGCCTCACTAAAAGAGGGACATACCCCCATCTCCTCGTGTGCCCAGGATCCTGAGCTTGCCTCTCCCTGCCCTGCTCAGAGCCAGGTCACTGGCTTCCTGGTTCTGCTTGTTGTTAACACTGTAGTTGTTGTTTTTTTGCTTTATTACACATACTAATAAAGAACTGTTATTCCTATTCTCATATCTTTGCCTGAGAGACCCTTAATTTCAAAATTATAATAATTCGGAGGGAGGGGGTTTACATTTTCCAGTCCAAGAGGGGCTCCTGCCTTCCTTAGCAGACATCTGTCTTTCAAACCAAGACAGTGAGTCATGGCAATTTTATGAAACATTGTGTGCATACCTATGTTCCTGCACATTTTTTCCCTCATGTTTATGATTATACTATTTTCTTGTTATTTTTTTCCACCTATTTAATAATTTCATGTCAGTTAGATTTCAGATATACTGGATTGGAGACTGAAGTTTGTAATTACTTGTTTGAGATCCTGAATATCTATCTATCTGTCTATCTATCTAGCTATCTATCTATCTATCTATCTATCTATCTATCTATCTCTAAACAGAAACACAATAAATGGTGATAATCCTAAACTGAAAAGTGGAGACTGGGTTTCTTTTCAAGGCCTTCTAGTAGAAAACAAGATGCTTGAATCCAAATCCTGGAATTATCTCAGATTTACTGTGTGACCTTGGACAGGTCAACAGGGCCCTAAATTAACACAAAGGGCTGTAGGCCTTCCTTTTGGCAGTAATACCATCCTGAGCAGCAGTGGGATTACTCATACATGTGCTTAAGGGTTTTGCTGAACAATGCCCTTAATCTCTTTGTGCATTAGTTCCTCATTCACACCAGCACGTACAGATAACACCAGCCAGCCCCAGTCTCTGATTTAGGTTTCCATTTTTTATGCCCTGGATTGGTTATGCAATGCTTTTTTGAGTATAACACTATAATCCAGCATGAACAAGGGGAAAAGCTGAATTCTCCACCTGAGATGGGTCAACCTTGGATGCACAGACAGACTGGGAGTGAGATGCTGGAAAGCAGTGCCCACAGAAAGGGACCTGGGGGTCCTGGTCAGTGGCAAGTTGAACAGGAGCCAGCAGTGCCCTGGCAGCCAGGAGGGCCAGCCCTGTCCTGGGGTACATCAGGCCCAGCATCACCAGCCAGGCAAGGGAGGGGATTGTCCCCTCTGCTCTGCACTGGGGCAGCCTCACCTCCAGTGCTGGGGGCAGTTTTGGGTGCCACAGTGTAAAAAAGACATTGAACTATTAGAGAGTGTCTAAAGGAGGGCAACAAAGATGGTGAAGGGCCTTGAGGGGAAGCTGCATGAGGAGCAGCTGAGGGCACTTGGTCTGTTCAGCCTGGAGAAGAGGAGACTGAGGGGAGGCCTCACTGCAGTTACAACTTCCTCATGAGGGGAAGAGGAGGGGCAGGCACTGATCTCTTCTCTGTGGTGACCAGTGACAGGACCAAGGGAATGGCCTGAATTTGTGTCAGGGGAGATTTAGGATGGATATCAGGAAAAGTTTCTTTACCCAGAGGGTGGCTGGGCACTGGAACAGGCTCCCCAGGGAAGGGGTGATACCACTAGCCTGAGAGAGTTGAAGAAGCATTTGGACAATGCTCTCAGGCACATGGTGTGACTCTTGGGGATAGTCCTGTGCAGGGCCAGGAGTTGGAGTTGATGATTGTTGTGGGACTCTTCCAACTCAGCATATTCTGTGATTATGTGATCCTGTGATTTTTTTTTTTTCTTCTGCTTTTAAACTTCACTATTGACTAGTAGTTGGTGATGTCTTATTTGGAAGCATCAAGGGACAGGATGCTTACAAAAATGTGTAAAGCACGGCCACAGAGAAAATTTTTATGAAGCCTTTCTGTTGAAAATTTTAAATAGTCAAACTCATAGCCATTTCAGGGGAAAGGCTAGGTTTAGTGTAATTGCTCATTGACTTTTTCTTACTTTTGTTTCCTAATTCTTGATGGCTCATTGTTTTGATAATAAAAATTAAACTTTTTAAAATGATCTGATTTAAAAAATATATTCAAATTTAATCTATTTTATAAAAAGAGTAATCAAAATCAACAGCAACAAAATAAAATAACTTAATTGGCCTAAAACCTGTTTCTCAGGTTTTGTTTGTCAACATTTCTGGAAATTAATTTTAGAAGCTCATTTAAGATGCAGAGATTCTTCCTGAGGTGATTTTAGTTTGAAACTTTTTTCCAGTAACCTATCTATGGATGCTAGGAAAGCTAACCTCTTCCAGTAGAATTTAACTAGGAACTGGTGATACACCTACAAGTAAGAAGTACAAGCATGTTGTCAGTATTAACCTAATCCTGGGTTAGCATTGCTGTAAAAAAGGAAAGGTACTGCTAAGAAAAATGAGAAAAGAAGTATGATAAATCTCAAGGATTATATCTGGGAGAGTTACAAGTGAGAGAGAGCAGGAAAGGAACTAGATCTGTCCTACGTTTCTTTGTGTGACCATGAGCCTTAGGTAGGCCTTTGTGTATGAATTTCTGAAGGGTGAAGGATGAGATGTATTTAGAATTTGACCCCATTAAGAAGGTATCCTTGAAAGTCACTAAACCAACATCAGAATAAGAATAAATTTCCTTGCTCAAAGTTCTTTCTTTGTTCACCATGACCTGAGTGTAATCTCATCTAAACCAGATAAGATTCAAGTCATGTTTCAGATATTGTGCAGAACTTAACTTCAGGATTAAGTTTCCCATCATTAATTACCTACTAAAAGGGGGTTAAGTTGGATTGCTCACTTAGTGATTAAACAGCATCTGACTTAGCTCTTAGCTAATTTAACACAAAACGTATCCTTCTTTTTCTATTGGGTTATTTCTACATTCATATGGTATTCCCTACCATATGCTGCACCTATATTCTCTTTCTGTATGCTCTTTTTGGACACTGCTGTAGTATGCATATACTTGAGCAATTTTCTGGCAAAATCAGCTCTGATTTACTGGTGGGTAAAAGCAGAGTGCTAACTGAGTTTTTGTTTCTCCTCTTTGCCCTGGCTCAATTGCAGTCTGGTACTATGAAATATTACAGCCTGTGCTTTGCAGCTGCACTGCACATCTCCATTTTCCATTCAACGAGGGTTGCAAAGTTTAGCAGCCAAGTAAGCCTTGTACCACCCTTTTGTAGATACTCCAAGTAAGAAAGTAAAGTAGTGCTTTAGTTTCAATATCTTTCTGCTGGGATGCTCAATTAACTTCAAGTTTGTCACTAAAATTACTATATTTTAGACAAAGGTCTGATTCAGAGTGTGTTAAGAATAATGTCTCTCTGTCCTTGAACAGACCCCCAAAAAATTCTGTGCACAAAGCATCTCAGTGCCTGAACCTGGGAACCTCCAAGCCCACACATGAAGGTCTGCTCCTTAAGCTAAGCAAGCAGCTATGCCAGAAGGTATTTGGAATAAACTGCTCTTCTGTGGAGTACTCAGAAAACAGGAATGAGATAGAGGGTTAGAGCCTCCTAGCTTACAAGTATATTACAAAGACAGGAGATTAACATACACATTTTTTGAAGGCTTCACTGGGTATACCTTTACTGCTCTTCAATTGTGGGACCAAGAGAAATTCAGAAGTGTGTGCAGGGAGTTTACAAGACTTGCTGCATGCAGCCAATCACCTGCTGAGACACATAACACCACTCATGAGCCCAGGGTATCCTCAGACCACAGCAGGGGCAGTGCTCCTATTGTTGCCGTCAAATGGTTGATCAACCTGTTCTTGAGTGCCACCGTGTGCAGACTAGAATATGTGATAGTCCCTCCCTCTCCCTGAAAAGACTTCATATATGGAAGCAGTTGCATAAAACAAAGAAAGGCCCCAGCAATACTTTCAACCCATGGAACTGCATCTGCTGTGAGAAGGAAATAATGCTTCAAAGACATAGGACATCTGAGAAAATGATTCTTGATTTGTTTGGATCAATTTGGCCTTAAAGTGAAATTGCTCCTTATTGAACTGACAAGAAAACACTGAGTAGATTGCTGCAGAGTTTTTGTGCTCTTGGTGTCAGCTGACAATGTATGATTTTCAGAAACACTGGAAGCTGTTTTAATGGAAGAAGTGAACAAGTGAACTGAAATGACATCACAATTACAAATAAATCTGAGTGAAAATAGTGCTATTCTTTGCAATCTCACAGGCATTTAATTTCTGGAAGAAGTGGTAGTGTGCTTTTCTCTGTGTGTCGAACAATGTATTCTTTGTATTGATTGATCAATTTCTACAGAATGCCATAGCCTCCTCAAGCTGATCTGGAGAGTGTTTGTTCTCCTAAATCTGTGTCTAGAATGTTTTTTCCAAAATGCATTGAGATTTCTAAAACATATTAGGTCTAGCATGAATAATTTAAAGAATATGGCTTTATGCAAGACAGAGGCCATTAAACATTTTGTATATATGTTTGTGTCATTCAGAACTTCACGACCCTATCCACCTTAGAAGCTCTTGCATTAACTGTCCTGATATTAGTAGGAAGCAATGCTACAAAACAAGAACTAACAGCTAAACCACTGTTTATTTGTCATGTTAATGTTTTGTTTTGTGGTGATATTTTTTGTGTAGATTAAATGCTTTCTGTGCTGTGTTAAAGTACTACCATATTTTTACCTTATTCTTCACTAAAATGTGTCCTGTTATCTCATAGATGCTGCTGGCTGTACATGGAATGTTGGCTCATGTGCACCACTGCGTGTGACACCGTGTAGGTCAGTGCTTGTCTATACAGACACCACAGCAACCTGTGTGAATCTGCAAGGGTTTGAAGCCCTGTTCTGATGATGACAGTGTATTGCTCTCCGAATAAATCTCAAATGAAGGATTCTAACAGAGGTCACTGGTTGTACAACGATGAGACAGTGAGCTTGGGGTAAGAAGTTTCTGTTTAGATTTACACAGAGCAGGAGCGCTTTGAATCACAAAGACTATATCCTGAAATAATAAATATTCATAGGTATTTAATGAAAGACAACTGAAATAGCAGTGCACTGAGTGTCTTAAAAGTAGATCCAGCTATACTCTTTGCCCAGGGTTCAGTTTTGAGGGCTGGGCTTGCTTAGAACAGAAACTGGAATGGGTGATTTCCACCCATAGGTCTCTCCCAGCCTACAGATTCTATGACACAAATAACAACAAGTTAGATAGTTCAGTCACGAAACACTTACTAAAAACGTGTTGTTCTTGCTGTAGTCATCTCTACACTTCTGTGGGAGATAGGATTCCCTGGGTGACGGTTATTCTAGGGCTGCCATGTGGGCTGCATTATTGCACTGTCCTGCAAACTGTCCCTGAAAAGGTATCTCTGCATCATGCTCCAGACAAGCACAAGGAGCCACTGTAAGCCTGGCATTGCATTCAAGTAAATGCACCCCACTGGCATCTGGAGCAATGTGGGTGTGTGGCACAGCCTTAGCCACAGGGCTCTGCCCAGAATTCTCTGGATGTACTTGGTGCTCTGGTTTCAAGTCAGTGCCAGCCTTGCAGAATGGAAACTGACTCCACAGAGATGCTTATGGGCCTCCCTGCATACAATTTTCTCCAACAGATCTGGGGACAGCATGAGTACAAATGCTATTCCATGCTGTGGTGCAGAGCCAGCCTTGGTCTTTCAAGGTTTATTGGCACGGGACCTGCTCTGGGCAAACATGGCAATACTGTTCATCAGATGGAGCTGGCAGTGGAAGCAAGGTAGTTGTGTTCAGCACTGAGCAGGAGTCTGCAGAGAGCCAGGTTGTTATGTTTGTGGCATAATGAGTCTGTGTTGGAGATGACCAGCCCGTGATAATTAGCTGCCTATGATAAAAGCCTCAACTCTTCATTTAATGTTTGTGGCAAAGGGAACCCAGGCTTCCTGTTCATCCACACTGCCCCCATGCTGGCTGGTCTTCTGGCTCAAGTCTAATTCCAGCTGACTTCAGGCAAAAGAGCTTGGGTGTGGAACATGCAGAAGGCCTGCATTGCATTAATCTGTGACCACTACAAACATCAAAAACTGACTTGGAAAGGCAGAAATTTCCAAATATATGAATGAATTGAGGTAACAGAGATGGTACTTAGTTGCATTAAGATCTTGAATTACAAATATATGAGAATAAATTAGTTATATTTCTTAACAGAAAGAGTGCACTAGAATGGGCTGCCCAGGGAGGTGGTGGGGTCATCATCCCTGGAATGTGTAAGGAAAGACTGGATGAGGTTCATGGTGGTGGTGTTGGGTCACAGGTGAGACTTGATGATCTCAGAGGTCTTCTCCAACCTAGTTAATTCTGTGATTTTGTGTAATTACAGTGAATATATTCCAAGTTAGAAAATTTGCTTTAGGTCTAAAATTTGTCCTGATCAACAGAAAAATTCTTTTAAGGGAAAGGTGTAATTCCAATTTCAGCTTCAAATGGAACTTGACATAAATCACAAATTGATCACTTGTCTCTAATTAAATTGTTCATCATTTCCAATCATTGGACTGAACAAAAGCTAAGGGTTTGAATAAATACATCACATAATCTCATATTTATATTTGCATATTTGCCATGAGAAGTAAATACAAGATTTAAGATAATTAAGTGATAGCTTTTTTTAATTGATACTTTAATCTATGCTTGGAATCATTATAACTACAACTAATCTCCTCTGATTCCTTGCATACATGGATAGTAACAAGTTTTTAATTATCAGATTCTGTAGATCTTTCATGTTGCAACAAAGGCAGAATTTTAAAACATATAAAAGTTACTGTAAAAATCCCCAGAGCTCATGGAGGAGCTCAAAAATGAAAAGGCAGTTACTGGCTCTAAAACTAACTTTGAGTTAGAAGATAATTTTGGTTTCAAAGTGCCAGCAGTCCTTTCAATTTGCATTTATTGGATTTCACTTCTGTTTGAATGCTTGTGTCTGAGGAGTCTAACTAAAAAATCTTGTTTGCTTTCAGTAATTTTATTGCCAGATTGCCAGATGTTCAAGAATCAAAATTAATGAATATTCTGAAATGTATTACAATGGTATTAATCCTGACTAATCCGAACATGATGAAATATAGAAAAAGTAATGATGTTATAAAACAAAATACCTTTAAAAGCATTTCTATGGCAGTAGTAATTTGAAAGAACACTTCTATGATGTAGGGAAAATATAATAACATAAAATTAGGATATTCATATTCAAATATGAAACAACCAGTGAAAAACAAAATCTTAAATAATAACACAATTTTTATGAAAAGTACTCAGTAATTTTGATCTGAATATTAATCTCTGGAGATGTTAACTCTCATTTTCCTCCTCAAAAGTAGATTGACATGCAAATAAAGAGTGTAATCTCTGTTGTATTGATTATTCTAATACTATTGTTTGGAATAATTCTTTCTCTGTGTAAGCACTCATGGGTCCTGTATTTACTGACTTTACACTGGAAAGATAAATGGAGTTTTGCAACTGTAAATATGTGCTGGGAGCTTATTTGCTCTTACTGTTTGTAAGTAGGCATGGTGAGGCAGACCTGATCCAAAGCTTCTCAGAAGTAGGAGGAAACTTGAATTCTGTCACCTCAAGGATGACAAAGATAAGGCTTTTTTCCTCATCATAAATGGCAGCAATATCAAATTGTTGATGGCATGGTTTAGGAAAGCTGGGAAAAGGCAATGGTGAAAGCAGAGCAGAGCCAGCACCTGCATAATGAGGAAAAATCTTTCTCCAAGCAGTCTGCTTCCAGAGGCAACCACCTACCCTGAGTCTGTCTAGGGCAGGCCCTACATGTATGACAGCTTTAAATGTTTATTTGAAACAGATTCATTCAGACCAGTGCAATACAGGTGTGCACATGTGTTTAAAAAAAAAAAAAAATTGCAAGTAATTTGCTACATATTTTCTTTGTGCTATGTTCTGAAACAGAGAAAGAAAAATGCTGAACAATTTCAAGAATTATATTTCAAGTTATCAGTCATATAACTGCACTTTTCCAGTGTGAGTGCCTAGACATATATTTCTGTGAAATAAAGTAGCCAGAGCATTTTCAGTAATATTCTTCTGTTATTCCACAGGGAAAAAAAAAATAAAGGAAGGAGATTTTTTTTTCTTCTTTGAATTTCTAATTTTTTTCTCCCTTTAATTCCTAATTTTCCCTCCATTATTTTCTTTATAGGTGATAAATATGTCAACATATTTTAAAGAACATAAGATGGGAACTGATGCCTAGAATTTAATTTTCTGTTTTTGTCTTGGATGTAGGACAGTAACAAGCAAGGAATGTGGCAGCAAAAAATATTTAGCAATCTCTTTCTTCCCTTTGCCAAAGTATTGCTCTTTTCCTCTATTGATTTCCTGTCCCAGTCACTGCTGCTGATTTGATTTGCATGAAAAGAATTTCTTTTTTAAATAAATATACCCAAAATGGTCAATGTTAACAATGATAAGGGGGAAAAAGTTGATACAAAAGGAAAAATATACTCTTTATTAGTAGCATTTGAGCTTTGGATGAAAAAATGAAAGATTTGGTTTTTTTCTTTGCTTAGGGAAGCAACAGATAAAGCATACAAATTCATTTGTAGGTGAAAATAGCAGTGAGAATTCTCAGACATTGTGTCTCTTCAGCTGCTCATTTCCTCAGACTTGGGAACCCTTGGTAGAGGGCAATACAGAATGTCCTCTACTAATAAGACTCTTGAAAGTACATCACTGAGTAAAGAATTCTTTTAGGCATCTTATACCCCCCAGAATTACTGAGCTCATCATTCTTTTTCCAATCCATGTCTTGAACTACAAAAATAAAAGCATAAGGGTCCTTAAAACTTATGTAAGACAGTGTAGTTATTACCTTACAAGTCTACAATATATACAGAAATAAATAATAAACATTGTTGTGATGAACCTTAACTTTCTCCTGATTAAATTATGTATTTAACCTTAAAAGTTTTGAATTACATTATAGCCTTTTATAGTCCCTTTTCTTTTTTTTGTTGTCTCATTTTTGCCAATTTAATTGCTTGTTTGTAACTTTCCTTCTCTGAAGAGTTCATCCCTTTTCCCATTGGTCCATCACTTTTTCTATTTTGGTGCATTCAGGCATGCTGTTATCCTAGAGGCATTATCTGTTTTTGCAGAGTTGAGTGTATTTTACCACTCTGCATAAAATAAGACGCTGCTGGGAAACTTGCAGCATTTTAGGTCTTCACATTTTTAGTTTGAAGTTACACTTATTTGTTGGTATTAAGGTAGTTCATTTCATATTGTGCTTTCAATAAGCACAATAACCATTGTGGAGTACGTGCAATGCAAGAATATTAGGCAAATACTAGTGAAAATAAGACTGAGATTGGATTAAACAGGCTATGCATGTCTTGTTCTTTTCATGCACAGACTATGGAAATGGCAACTGCTGCACCTTCATTTTCATGCACATGCTTCTTTTATTTTCATACCAAAATGGGTTTTGGAAACAGGGCTAAGGGAAAAGATAACTCTGTGGTAATGCTGGACTAGTGGATAAAAAATAAAAGAAGTTGAATGACTTCTTATACTGCAGGGTAAGGGATGGTATAATCTTCTAATGTTAAACTTGAAAGCCATCAGAGTCCAGTGCCAATAGAAAGCAGAATGAGGACTTCCATTCTGACAAATGCTTTTGAAATATAAAATTCTACACAAGCTTTCCAGGATGTTATTTTTACTGATGTAAGAAAACTTCAGCTGAAGGTATGAGAGTGCAAACCACTTTAGTATAAAGCATTACTTGCAGCCATAGCTACAGCATTTACAGTGCGAGGCCTACTGAAAACGAAGTAATCTAGAACAAGAGTCTTTTGCAAAACACTACAGTGTTTTGCAGACTAAGGGGTAGACAGAGTGGATTACCTGTAAGTTCACTATTTTATCACAGGCAGAACCACACAGTGCAAATGCTTGGAGTTCTGATGATTCCATACACTTTCTGAATGGTTCCTATACTTCTACATTGGTGAGTATAGAATACAAAGTTGAATCTTTAATATAACAATGTAATTTTAAAAATAGAAACATGCAGTATTTATCAAGAAGTCATAAAGAAATATATTGGTTTTTTGTTTTTTTTTTTTAAAGAGGCCTTCAGATAACTCAGAACTAAACCATGAACTTTGAATTCAGGGATATAATGCATAGGTTTTAATGTATAGGCATACAATATTTCAGTGTCAAAGGATATAGTATATAGACTTTAATATCAGAAGGATTTATGAGATTGTGAGCAACATTAAAAATGAAGTACTATTAAATAGAATTTAAACTTCATCTATCTTGACATGATGACTTTAAAAAGGGAAAAGTCAGATATTCTAGTGCTGGTGCATAATGATCCTCAATTTAAAAATGTATGTACTATTTCTCCTTTCACTGTCTCTAGCTTTATTTTATATCATTACCTCTAGTTGTATTTTATCTCTTGATTCTGTCTGCCTGAGCAGATGTAATTGCTCCCCTAAAACATTTGTATTGACTGAAATGACTTTATCATCTAATGAATCAACAAAGCACTAGCCCAAATGCTTAACATAAAGGATCTTTAAATCAATGAAACTTTAATTAAATGAATGTTTAAGGAGTTCATTGAAGGGCTTGAATTGTCACAACTCACATAGCTGGTATACTTTTTGTTACCTGTCTGGACAGTGACCTGCTCATGTCACCAAAGGGATCAATTAAGAGTCATAGGGGTTTTTTGTGTCACCAATTTACTGCTGGATTTTTATTGAGTTTGATTTTTAAAACTATGTGCAGTACTGTAATCAACTGATTACAACTTTGATCAATTGATCTCTCTCCTTCTTCAGATCAGAGTCATAAGGGCTAAGCTGAGTGTTTTTTGAGCAACATTGTGAGAGAATAGTTTCTGAGATCATGGTAACTTCCATTTTTGTTTTACTTCATGTGTCTTTTGTTCCAAGGTATAACAGAAAACCCTGCCAATGTAGAGGGAACCCTGGTACTAAAACAAAAGTTTTACTTTGAAATGGATTTTAGAGAGTGGAAAACTAATGTGAAAAGGATTGAGCATGATCAAGAAATGTGAGTGCCTAAAAATAGACATCCAGTGACATTTTAGAGGATGTAGGGTATCTGAGACACCTACATTAAACTGACAGATGCTATTAGCCCTACAGGAGACCTATACCTTTCTTCTGTAGTAGATTGCATCCACATTTTACCTCCTTCTGATATTGGATTGATTTGGCTAATATGCGTCCATATAAATCTTGTATCAATAAATATTTGTCCTTCAAAACACAAAGTTTCTTCTATGAAAATATTGACAATAAGATGCCAGCCTTCATCTGAAACTCTCAAATTTGACACATTTTCCACATTTGTTAATATGTAAACTCAATTATAGAAAAGGTCCTTGTAGAGCCTTGATGCTGTCAGTAAAATAACAACAGTCTTCAAAATATTATTGATGTATCACAAAGATGAAAGCTGATACAAGAACCTCTTTAAATAAAAGAAATTAATTTCAAAAACCTCTTATAGACTGAAAGTTCTGTGACAACTATTGCTACTCTTTGTTTTTACTTCGGCCAAATGTCATATTCAGATTGACCTTTAGCATCACTATTTGTTTAGACGTAGCAATTTCCTGTTACTGTCCAGCCTTATGTTTGCCCTCTTTGTGTTCTAATTTCTACAAAAATTACATTACACACTGTCGGTCTTGATTGTATCCTCCTACCATTTCATAAATGGTTTTGTTACATCAGTACATAAGTCCAAGCATTGTGTCTGCTAATTATGAGCACCGTCTCCTTTTTTAACTTGGGGTGAATTCTATGAGTAATGTGCAGTTGCAAATTTGTGTACTTTGTGCTACATGCCTTTCATGCACTGCTACTACTGGGTGTTTTTAAATAGCTTTCTTTTAGATACCATATTTTAGTCTCTATGAGTGCTTCCATTTGGTCTGAGTAAGGAGTGTTTCAGAGCACAAAAATATCAGACAGAGAAAAGCCTGCTCTGATGTTTTTCAAGGAAGACTGCAGCTATTAACCACAAAATAAAGCTTAAACCAGGAACAAAGACTCACAGTTCAATTATTATGATTACTGGAAAAAGAAAGGAAGAGGGAGACTCTTGTGTCTGTGTTTTCACTCTGTTTCTGACAGAGAAGAATACTTGATTAAAAATGACAGATGCCATGGAAATCTCATATTGTACTCTTCTTTGTCCTTTCTGCTCATTATCTGTCTGTTAGGAGATTCCAAGGAACTGCAAGAGGATCCCCTTAAGCCGCTGCTTGTGCCAGTTCAATGAATGGTTGGATGAACAGTTAATCACTGAGGGAATGACTGGCCACAAAACAGTAATCTCATAACTAGTGCCGATGCAAACTTCCAGTGCACAATCCACCATTATTTACAGATTAGCTGAATGAGACAGAGGGAATATGCATCTGCAAAACTATCCTTCAGTAAAGGGGTGAGTGATCCAGTGAGAGCACATTGTGAATATTCATAATTTGGGCTTGATGAACAGCATAGAAGCTGCCAAATCATTTCAAGAGCCCAGAGAGCTCTTAGAAAACAGTGAAGATTAGCTGCCCTCATCTCTACTGTTACGAAGTGACTAGCTGGAGACAAGAGGTTCTTTGTTCTCTTCACAGTCCTATAAAAACATTATGTTCCAAGGAATCTGTTCCAAGGGGAGGTGAATTTGGTTTTTAACTGCATTAGATAGCATCAGGTGCATCTCTTACTTTAGAGTTGTTGGTTTTTTTTAATTTTGTGATCCACGTGCCTTCTTCAGGCTGTGCAGAAACCAATATTTCTGTTTAAAATTAGGAAGAATAATTTCCAAATGTGACCTGTGTAACTGATCCCATGTGGTCTCCTTAAGCCTGCATTCAGACAAAGCAAGATTTGGGGCTAGAAATTCACTGTTTCTGCATCATCTCATTGGGTGATCACCATCTTGAGAAGAAACTGAGTCAAAACCAGGGGTTCTTGCAGATGGAGAAGCATTTTTTGTCTGTCTCAATAGTGACGTGCAGTAGTGGCATAATGCCACGGGATATTGCAAACCTGGTACAAACTTGTTACAGTATGTAGCTTATGTCCTCAGATGTGTACATTTAAAATAGCACTTAAATGCAGTACCTAATTCTTCAACATTTTTGTTTGCAACGTCAACATGCCGTGGGATCTCACTGGTCATCTCAAGCTCACAGAGCTGGACATATATCAGCCTAAGCTGAGCACAGAAAGGCACACAGGGGAAAATAATATGATTCTTTTCATGGCAATAGGCAATTTTTCTGTTTTTTCTGACATACATGTCTTGTTACTATTACTTTGACTGTGACTAAGCTATGCTGATCTTTTGTACAATATAGTTCTCTTAAACCTCTGTTGTGTTATGGGTGTCGGCACACATAAACAACAGACATGAAGAAATTTTCTCTTGAGGAGATACTGTGCATTATAAATATTAGAGCTGCCACTGCTGCAAGAATTAACCATGTTAATGCCAAATTAATTTTAGCATGAAGAATGTAATTATGTCAGCTAGGACAGTGTAGAATCTCCCCACAGGACAGGAATAAGTAGGAGGAAAAAGTAAAAATGTTGGAAAGAATAGAAACAAGACAAGATGGGGGAGAGGGTGAGTAAAGCAGCAAAGGATGTAACACAGGGATTCACAATGAATTCTCCCTCTCTCAAAGGGGAAAAAGACAGTAGCCAGCAGGTCTCATTGAAAGAGCTTTAAACTAGATTTGAAGGGGGAAGAGGAAAAAAAAACACGCTTGCTAGAGTTAAACCTGGAGTGGCACACCAGTGTTTGTGGGAGAGTGTTGATGAGGCCCTATGGTCTGCTGTCTGAGTGGAGATAGGAGATGGAGATCCATGCAGCAACAAAGCTGCAAGAGTTATTTAAGTGTTAGAAGCCACAGACATGCCTGAGAACAGTCACATTAGGAACTATGTGGGCTTCTCCACCCAAAAATGTGGTGGAATCAATCACCCAGCTGAAGTGCATCTACACCAATGCACACAGCATGGGAAACAGACAAGAGGAGTGGAAAGGCATGGCACAGCAGGAAAACGGTGACATAGTTGTCATCATGGAAATATGGTGGGATGACTCAGAAAACAGGAGTGCCAAATGGATGGCCATAAACTCTTCAGAAGGGACAGGTGAGGAAGGAGACGTGGTGGGGTAGCCCTGTGTGTTAGGGAGTGTCTGCATTGTCTGGAGCTTAATGATGATGAAGATAGAACTGAGTGTTTATGGGTAAGGATCAGGGGGAAGGATAACAAGGCAGATATTCTTGTAGGAGTCTGTTCTGACTGCTCAATTAGGATGAATATTTTATAAGCAGCCAGGAGAAGTCTCACAACCCTTGTTCTTATGGGGAACTTCAACTTATCTGATATCTGCTGGAAGTACAAGACAGCACACAGGAAACAGTTAAGGAGGTTTCTGGAGTTTGTGGGAGATAACTTCCTGTCACAGCTGGAAAAGAAGCCAACTGGGGAAGGTGCCCTGCTGGACCTGCTGCTTATGAGCAGAAAATGACTGGTGGGTGCTGTGATGGTTTGAAGGCCTCTTAGTGGTCATCGAATGAGATTTTCTCATTCTCATATGGAATGGGGATAGCAGAACAGACAGTTACCTTGGACTTCTTGGGGGCAGACTTTAGTGTCTTTAACAGTCTAATTGACAGAGTCTCATCATGACAGTGGCCATTTACAAGAAGGTTCAGAAGGAGGTTTTGGGGAGCTACAAGTCTGTTTGGCTGACTTGGATGCTGGGGAAGGTCATGGAGAGGATCATCTTGAGTGCCATCACATGGCACATGCAGGACAACCAGGGGATCAGACAGCCAGCATGGGTTTAGGAAAGGCAGGTCCTGCTTGACCAACCTGATTTCCTTCTATGACAAGGTCAAATCTCCTGCTATGCTCAATCCCCTGTATGTAGACTGCATAAATTTCTGTATTTTCCAAATGACAGAAAAATGAGCAGTGAGGATCTGTGGGACAAGGCACACCAGTGCCATGATGGGTTACATTTACTTTCCATTTGAGCTTGGTGAAGGCAAAGCTTCTTCTAAGAGCTCTCTCTGACTTAATATGTAAGTTATTAAGCAGCTGCTGGCATGGTTTCCAAATGATTTTGGTCTGCCTTGCTTATAAAGCACATTTTCCTCTTCTGAGCTATTCTGCAGATTCTCAGCTATGCTAACATTTCTGCACTTCTGAAGTCTCAGCTCAGTTTTATTTTCAGGCAGTTTGATTAGTTAGATTTCAAACTACTAATCAGTTTTTGTTTTACATCTAGTTGCTTCAGAAATCAAGTTTTTGCTATATTGAAAATTAATTTTTCCTTGGTCTCAGTGCTGTACTAATTTCTGTTGTGAATCATCTTATTGGAGATAGGACTTGCCACCTTTTCTGTGATTGCAAAGCCATACCTCTATTTACCACTTTTTATGTGTACCTATGATTTCATTTAATTTCAGCAATGTTACACTTTGACTGGAGAAAGCTCAGGCTTCTCAGCAGTCCAGCTGTCCATGCTGCTCTCAGCCTGTCTGGGTTACTCGTGCTCTTGTCTTGCCAGGGCCTGGTGCCCATGGCTTGTTCAGCAACTGTGCTGAACTCACTGCCTCTTGCTGCAAGATGCAGGGGCAGTGTGGCCAGAAGCAGGAGGGCAGTTTTGAGGGAATCTTTCATTTTTTCATAAGTCCATGCATCACAGTAAAGGGAGAAAAGCAGTTTCTAAGTACTCTCCTGGCACTTGTGGGTGTCAGTGCTCATTTTAGGCCTGAAACGAATTGGCTGCATTTCTGCAAAAGCCATGGCAGACGGATCATGGCTGTGCATGAGCCATACTTATTTACCATGACATTTTTGTGCCATGAGGTTTTGGCAAAGTCACCAGAAGCATCTTCCATGCTGGCAGCATCTGGCTGTGGGTATAAAACTGTGAGACTTAAAAGCCTGGCTGTGGTATGCTGTAGCAAAGATTGTGTCATACTCAGTGTTTCTTTTCCCATGACCACACTAGAGCATGATTCCCTGAAGCCTTTAGAACAAAAGATAATTTGAAGGTGTCTTTGTATAGGGCAGACTCCCAAGGAATTCTGCTGGTGTATTCAACAGTCGATGGGGTAGATTTCCCTTTCTTTTCCTTGGAAAGTGAGGTGTCAGAAGCTCCTCACTCAGCTTTCTCAACTGCCTAACCTAAGCATGCTCACCATGACATCCAGGCTATCTTTTCTCGGCAAAAATTTTTTCCAGACCACATAAAACTCAGCAAGAAGTCCTCTACTGCTACATTTCTGCTGGTTCAGCATTCTTGAAGTAGGATTTAGAGCTGATGTTCTTCTCTAATGCATCGTGAAGAGGAGACCAGACGAAAAAAGATGCCCTTTCTTTTCTACAGACCAGAAAGGCCAAATATGCTAGGCCAGCTGCAGGTGAGTTGCTGTCAGAGACTGAAATAGCTTATGCCTCAAACATTGATGTAAAGTCTTAAATTGTGTAAAGAAGTCCATTCCTGCCGAAAGGATGCCTGACTGGAACTTTGGACTGAAAGTCAAACTACTGAGATTAGATAAATGGAAACCCATTCTTCAATCACCAGGCCCAAGAAAAAAAAACAAAAACAAAAACCAAACAAGGCTGGGGGAAAGGAATGCATCTACAAGAGAATCAAACTCAGCAGCCATGCTGAAAGTCACCTCTGGCTGAATTTGGGGTGGGGGAGACCACAGCCCGCAGAGGCCAGGTTTACAGACACTCCTCCCCTGCCCCCTGAAACGATGGGAGGAGGAGGTTTCAGGTGTAACCTCTGGTCAGAGGCAGTGATCGGCCATCCTCACTTACACAGACTGGCTCAGCTGTGGAACCCCTAACCGCACAGGCCACTTCCATGGGACATTCATGTGAGAGGCAGCTGAGGGGGTGTCATAATCCTATCAAAGACCCCCAAAAGTGCTCCCCAGAGGCCTGCAAGAGTATTGCAGGTAATGCAACAGATCCAGAGTCTGTTGCAAGAGACTTCCCCCTCCCCGCCCCCCCAGGGAGGACATACCTGGACATTGTCACCAGGCCTGAGTGTATATAAAACCACAGGATGCTATGCTTTTGGGGGACCCTTCACCACCAGGAAGACCAGGTGGAGTGGATCATCAGGATGCCAGTGGGATCCATGGAGCCATGATATTCTCTTTATTCTGTCTCTGTCACCCTCTTTCTGTCCCAAGGCCTCTTTTCTATGTCTCCCTTTCTTTCTTTTCCTCTCTCTCATATTTGTGACCAAATAGAACCAATACTGTTGACTTTGGCATATGGTCTCATTTGCACCTTAATTTGGGCAGAGGCATTTCTAATAACCTTTTAATTACCAGATCTTGACAGTTGCCTTTCTGGCAAATATCTTTAATTCCTTCAGAAAATGCGTCTGACTCAGTGTACCAGTAAATTGAATGGTGCCTGAGTCAGGAATTCCCAGGCACTGTATAGGATTACACATGCTGCAACAGGGCTTAGACATCCACTCAGCATGATTTTGGGCTCACTACCTAGTGCATCACCAAACAATTTCTGACAAAGTCTGGGAGTTATCGCAGGTCAAACACCATTTCCATTTGGTGCTTTGGATCATTTCACAGTTTTGGAGAGTGAAATATTTAACTGTATTTAACTGTATGTGCCACTCTGCGCCACCGGGTTTTAGGAGCCTGATTGTTGCCTGACTTCACTGGTGAAGAATGATTTGGGTAAAACATCTACTTTGCTAGCTGCAGCCTCTAGGTCCAAACAGGGCTGTTTTGGGACAAATGTGAAGCCAGAACAAATGAGAAATGGTCACACATTCTGAGGAACCTGTATTTTGTGCCAGAGGCAATTCTGAACAGAAACAAGAGGTGGACATTGTGAATCCACTAGCATGGCAATAAATACAAGACCTAGAATAATTATTGTGGTTCTTGTTACATGAGGGTCTATCAACTCTTGGCTTCCAAAGTGATCTTTTCATTCACCATAGTTAAAACTCCTGCAACACCTTGGCCTGAATGTAACTGTCCAAACTCTTGTACCTACAACTCCAGTAACGTGCAAATACTCCAAAGGCCTTGGGTTGCACCAGCTTTCTGAGTGTCTTAGAGTCCTAAAGAAAATGTAACAAGAAAACAACCAGCTCAACTGAACTATGTCCTTCACCCTCTCTTCTCATGCGTGAACCTCTAAGAAATTCACTTGACAGATTCAGTCTTGGCATACTTTTAGGGACCCAGAATACAATTCAGCCCTTAAAATACAAGACAAAAACCTTCTTCTTCTAAACATGCATTCACAAATAAGTGTTGCATATAATATTAATCTCTTGTTCCAGAAAGAATCAGAGTGCGTTGGTGTGTTCGGCCTTTTATTCTTCCCTTTCATTGGCTAAATATGCCACTTTAGCCTACACAGCTCAGTAGGGATCTTGCTAGCTTCCAAAAAACTGAAAAAATGTGCTGCATGTTAATTTCCCTTGTGCAGATAAGAATGTACACCCTAATTTGGAATTTATATTTCTGAAAGAAGAAAGCTGTATTCAGCAACAGAGATGAAGGACATCAATGTGAAAATGAAGGCAGGTTTTAACAAGAGGAACTAGAGCTTTTGATAATCTGCATAATTAGAAGAAACTGTGAATCTCATTTTTAATGTAAATGCCAAGGAGAACCCTTTTTCCTTTGGCATCAAACCTCCACCCTCAATCTACAAAAGCATATACTTATTTTAAAATGAGTGCCATAGATTATTATTTAGAACCATAGGTTATGAACTGCAGATAACAAAACTCACAGCAATGTTCCCAAGTATTGCATTAATCAATGAAAATCCAAGGTAACATGCCATTATTTGGTAAATATATATTCTCACCAGCACTGACTGGAAACCTAGGAAGGCAAGCAATTATCACCCTGTTGGCAGTTTGTGTTTAAAATGTGTAATTATCTCTCCAACTCTCTACACAAATGTGTTTCACTGTATTTTAGAGGTGCTTAATGAACAATTAGTGACATAAATGAAATTCATCAACAATCAGAAAAATTCAGTAAAATTATTTGTTTCTGCTTCTATATTCATAGAACCATAGAATGGTTTGGGTTGGAAGAGACCTTAAAGATGATCTACTTCTAAGCCCCTGCCCCATCCTTAAACTTTAATCTAAACCAAAAGAAAAATACTTCTAATCTTTCATGAAGTGTAAGCTCTCAGAATCTTTCTGATATTTTCATGACATAAACACCAAATGTATAAACATGGACTAAATATAAGATGAACCCTGAAGGTTCACTTTTTGGTAGGTATTGTAGAAATTTTTCTGTAGAGAGGAAATGTTTTTTTGGTGAGATACAATGCACAAGCTTTCAGAAAATTTAAATAAATATAACTTGGTTTTTATGCTTAATGAAAACAAATAAATGTCAGGTTTTAATTTTGAATGTTTTTACCTTTTTTTGGTATATTTTGTCTATAGCAGGCCAGACAAACACAAAGAAGAAATCTCATGAGTAAGAAAATTATAGTGTTGTAACGATACTGTCATATTTTTATCAAGGATGCTGAAATGGATTTGAACAAAACAACAATTTTTCAATACTCATTCAAGAAATATTTCTAAATTTACTAGCAAACTTTTTAGCACATTCTTCAGTGTCACAATCATCACATTATTACCAGATAAAATTTAATTTAGATTCATATCTAAACCCCTTTAGTCACTGTAATTCAACTAACTCAGCGGAAGTTGTAAAAACGTAACTTTCCTTGCATTTTCCCAAAATCATGAACTAGAATTTGAAAGCGTATTTTACCATCTTTAACCACACTGAATATTACCCTTGTGTATAGTACCAGAGAAGTTCCCAAGATTGGTTTTGGAGGAGGACATAATTTGTATAAAGAACAAATGAGATAAAATCCTCTGACTTTTGTCAAAATGCATGGGCTTTACCCCAGTTTAGAAAATAAGGCAGGATCCCATTCTCAGGACTCATGGAAAGTGTGTTATAACCCTATGCTCACCATGCTATGCTTGCCATGCAAGATGGCAACCTGAACTTGGACACACTTCAGGAGAAAGACAGATGCTAAAAGTGTGATTGCCTATTATGTGTTGAAATGGTTACTGTGAGAGCTTAGAAATTATTTCTATTGAAGAATGTTTGAGTTTTGCTTATTCGTTTTTAAAAGTAGATTTTTGAATGGATTGTAACACTTCAAAAATATGCATTGCGCAAAAGGAATTAATTGCTCACAAGTACTTATCAACTTATTAGGCATCTTTTTCTTTCCTCACTTGAAATCTGGTGCTGTTTTGTTGTGGTTAAATGTTCTTTGTGTTTTACGACAAAGATGGAATTATTGTTTCACTGTTCATAACAGACTAGAGTGTCTACCCCAAGAACTGCAAATTAAATATGATAATGATGTGTTCTGAGAAATATTCATAATAGTAAAGTTCAGCTGCCTAAAATTTCATCAAAGAGTATAAAGATTATGAAAATAAAAATTAGAATTAATGTGATCACATTGTGCATTACCCAGCACAGTGGCACACTCTGCAGTGTTGACAACGAGTTACAAATTTCAAAAAAAGCCTGTTTTCCTTCTGTTTTGCTCTCCCCTCAGCCTAGTTCTACTGTAATTTTAATGCCATCAATTTTTTCTGATGCCACATAGCATTTGGGGAGCATATGCAATTAGGCTCAACACCATAAGTAGGCTTGGTCCTATAGTACATTTCAGAACATTCTGTGTGATTTACGTGCTTCATGAAGTTAATCAGAGTCTTGTAATCTTTCCCACGTAGGCTGGGCTACACAATGTAGAAGTGCTCGAGCCAAAAGGTTGCAAGAGACTTCTGTGCTAAAACAGAGGACACCTGGCATTTCTGAGCCTCACTTTTGGATCTCATTCTACTTAAAAAACTTGGGTGATGTTAACAATCCTTTCTATTTGAAGCCAAATTCATGTTGCAAGGCTGGGATAAAACACTAAATTGTGGAGAGAGAGCGAGCTGAAGTTCTGTGGATATGCCTTTGATTTTCATTGTAACCTAGAAGTCCAACCCTTTGCATTCTAAACATCTCTTTTTAATCTATGTTCAGCAAATTGTACTTTATATGAACATGAAGTAGCCAGCTATGGTAATTTTTTCTAAATTTGCTAAGTGACTCTTGGCCTTGTATTCCTAACCACAGGCATATTTTCAGATGACTGAGTTTTGTTACTGCTGATAGTCATATCTATTTTGAATGCCTCCAGGTAGATGCAGAAAATTGCAATGTTCTCCAAATCACTAAATATTCTAAATTGCTTAAATATATCTGGGTATTTTGACAATGCAAATGAATAGCTGGCAGGCAAATATAAAGCAGAAAGGTTATGCCAATGGAAAGTGAATAACATTTTAAAATAAGGCCATACATACTTAAAAAGTAAAGGGTGATAAGATTTAACTCATTATATATGTAACATTACCAATCTTGTTACTTGAGAAAAAAAGAACTTAAAAATCCTTAGAATGTGACTGTTTTACAAAGTACAGTGGCCAATGGTAAATCAACACAACTTATACTCAAGAATATTTTAAATATGTCCTATACTGTTTAGAAATAGCACTTACGATGATTTCTTCTTAAACAATCAAATTGCAATCAATATAAAGTTCAAGACATCCATTTTTCCCTACTCAAAATTTTGAATGATTATCAACTTGGCTTTTAATTATATTCTTATAATGTAAGACTAATTGCAAAATGTATTTCCCTTCAACTTTGTTATAAACAATTAAGTAACTGTGATCTGTGTGTACATAATTTGAATACTTATATAAAGAAAACACAGGATGGAAAAATTGTGGATGGAACTTGTTGTATTTTGAGCATATAATCCAGAACTAGATCTCATTAGTATATTTGTTTTGTTTATTCACATGCAAAAATACAAGTGGTGGCAAAAGCATTATGTAAATTAATTTTAAAAAGATCTGGCTGACCTATTAGAAATTGTAGATGTCAGTATTGTGCAGTCCAGCAGCACTGCAAGACAACAGTTCAGGACAGGCATACTTAAAGATCCCTGGAAGAGCAATCAGATTAGAAGAACTACTTGGAACGCCTTGTCTTGAACTGCTTTGTTTCACAAAAAAACCCCAAAAAACCAATGATTTTTCAACAGCACATCCATTTTTAAGGCAGCTTTCATTTGAAAGCACTTTCCCAGCTGTCCTGATTTTTGTACTTGCATTTAGTCAGATATTAAAATAAAAAAAAAATTACACCAAAGAAAAATGTAAGAGAAGGGAATACAGGTGACCTTGCCCTTGAAAAGTAACATCTGTGTTAATTACCCAATACAGCCTCGCCCCTGATGAGTCACAGCTGTATCCAATAAGTGTGATAAAAGGGAGTGGGTTAGCTGGCGAGAAAGAATCATGAAGAAGGGACCTTGAGGAAGAGGGAACAGGGGAATCACGAAGAAAGATCCTGGGGACAGAGAATTACTGCTGTGAGGTCAGTCTTGGTCTGTAGTTAGTGAGAAGTAGATTTGAAAAGCCCCAGCTGATCCTTTATAGTAGGTTTAGAAACATATACTGTATGTGAGAATGTATTTCAAGTAGTACTTTAGAATATATGAGATCACATTTTAGAAGACATTTAGTGAACACTGAATGCTGTGTCTGTTACCCTTTTGCATATTTTTAAGCACTTATGAGTATCAGAAGCCTTTGGCATAATCAGAAGAAGAACTAGCCTAAACTGTGAATAACAGGGCTAAGGGCACAGATAAAGAAAAGAACACAGACTCTAAGATGGTGTGCTCCCTTGAAAACATGCAAAAGGGCCAAAGCACACATAGGAGAGATAAAGGTGAAGAGGTGAATGAAGAAGACTCTGCTTCTTCATCCTTGAAGACCACCCAGAGACCACCACCACGAGCTGAGCATGCCCAGAAGGCTGTGTAGTTAATTACCATACAAAGTAAGGCTGGGTGGGGTCAGGAAATGAATATGTATGAAGAGGGAATATCATGCATATGTAAGACCTCAGAGAATAATAAGGGAGGCAAGCTCTCTGGTAGTTATGTGTGTCTTTGGTGAAATCATTCCCCACACATCTCAACGTCAACTCAATGCACACCTCTCTAACAGCGATTATTAGTTGTGGAGTTCTTTCCGCCCCATTTCAGTTAGAGCCTGTTGTTGGAACCTGCAGCCATAGTNCTCAATGCACACCTCTTTAACAGCGATTATTAGTTGTGGAGTTCTTTCCGCCCCATTTCAGTTAGCGCCTGTTGCTGGAACCTGCAGCCATAGTCTAGCTAGGTAAAAGCCTGCATTCAGAGTCTGCAAACTAGTACATGCAGTTATAGTTTAGCAGGAAATAACCAACAGTCAGAGGCTGCAAGGGAAACCTGCAGGAGGAGCTTGCTGCAGCCAGAGTCAGTGACTAATTGGAGTCAGGATGTCTAAGCTGTAAAGAGGAATAAACCAGGATCCTTTTCATGCTGTGATAAACAAGAAGTCTGTGTCTCAGTTCATCTCTACCCTCTAACAAGATGACTGCTGCAACAGCAAAATGTGGTCATTTTTGAGAAAATGGAAGCCCTGAGCTGGAAATAATGGATGAAAGCTCTCAATGGCATGAGGAATTCATTGTGTTTTGTGCAGCAACGAGAAGCAGTTTAAACCTCTGGAGAGCCCACCTGAGCTGCAGTGATACGGTGGTGAATTTGCTGGGCAGTGGGAAAGTCATTCTGTGAGACAGTCCTATTGCATCCATTCACCATCAGAGGGAAGGAGTGCCATGTGTAACGGACACTGACTCATGGTGCATAGCAGAATTATACTCTGATAAGGTTTAATTTCATTTTTGCCATGGTGATTCGTTTCACTTTGTGAATGAAGTAGAACTGATAGAAGTTTCACAAGTGCAGAAATCCTGCATGGACTGACTTTCCATTTTTCATCCTCATCATTTTCTCTTTGGAACAATTTTCACTGTGCCACAGTGAAAGGAGGAATCTGCAGTACCATTCTAGTTTGACTCTGTCCCTCCTCCCTCCTCTTTCCTATGCCTGAAAGCACCCATTGTTACGGAGATACCGTGAGTTCACAGCCTCCCTGGAGGGGTTCCTATTCAATACAAGCTGTGCAGGAGCCAGGAGAAAAATCAGTACTGGCTCTGCCCTTTCTAAGCTCTCCTTTTTCCCTTTTGTCGTGTCTGTTCTGAATGGTACTAGGCTGTGCACGTCTGCTGAAATCCTAATCAAAATTTATTGTGCATGAAATTCACTTTTAGAGTATTAGGTGCCCAACTGGGTGTGCAACTAGATTCTTTGCCGGCACATCTCTGGAAAAAGGTCTGGGGTCTGAGGGAGATTTTGTTCAGTTCTGATGATTTCCATCAGAAAAAGTCCATGTCTTTTAAAATGGTGGATGATAGAAAACTACCCTCCTTCAGCATCAATCCTTTATTGCCTTGTGCTCCAGTTCCTGCCCAGCTGCTGCAGCTGACATGTACCCCAGTAACTGCTGGGTGCCAGCCACAAGACTGTGTTTAGGATTGGTTTCTAATAGGAAACAGAATCTTTGCTCTCAATAACTGATGTGAGGCACCTGCAAAACATGACCAAAAAAAAGGTGAAGCTGACTTTTCCCATTTTATTAGACTATGACCCACAGAGCTCCCCGGAACACTATTTGAATGTTGAATTTTATCATCCAGACAAATCTTTCTCTTACGTTTCAGTTGCTTGTCCATTGTGTGTGTTGTGTTCTGAAATTGCTACTTACTGCAGTGCAGCAGGGTCAGATTGTACTCTTGACACATAGAACTTTTAATCCTTTACAGTGCCCCTTAAAATCAACGTAGCACTCAAGGGAAGTAGAGGTAGACACTGGAGGTCCAGATAATTGCCTCTAACCAGTGTGCATAAAATTTCTCAAGCTTTATCTCGGGAAAAGGTATGAAAGCACTGATACCTCCATGTCTTCTTTTGTATTGAAATTGCTTCTGAGTTTTTAGTGTGCTTTCCTTGAGATCTGCTGTGCACCACAGTCACAGGTGTTACATCCCTTTTCACCAGTACTCTCCTCAAACTGCAGCCTTTGGGGCTAGAAGCTCTGCTCCAGTGAACAGCACATGGAAATGATGGAGACAAGAAATACATTTTTAATTTTGATCCTTATCCTCTGCTTACAAACATGGTAGTAATTTGCAGAAATATCACAACCAAATGCATGTAAATTCTTCCCAGTTCCCCACAATTGTGAATGATTACACAGACCTAGTAGCATTGCTGTCACTTCTGAGAGAAGGTCTTCAGGTTTCATAGGTTCTCTTTTATCCCAAGGGTAGTATTCTGCAAGCTGACAATGGTGGAAGGACCTGGCTTTCCACCTGTAAAGAATGACAGGAAGAGGGTGGAAAGGGCCATTAATTTAAAAGAGATGCTAGATGGTGGAACAAGGAGTTAGAGAGTGTGATGTATTCCATGAGGCTGTCTGGATCTGTTCGGAGGAAACTACTGAACACACAAGGAAGGTACTATACCTTGAGAAGTGTTGCAGAGCAGTGTGTGCTGGAGAGTGGCTCTCATAGAAATTCCAACTTGATCTTTCTAAAGCTTTCCTGGTGATGGGCACGTGCTCATCTATGTCTGCCAGGTCTGCCTTGGAACACACAGTCTGTGCTGTTGTTCTGAACAAATGTGAACAGAAACAGAAGTGTTCAAACAATAAGATAGTGAAAATGCATATCCAACTCTGCAAAAACATTGTCTTGGGGAATTATTACTGTGCACTTCTCCAAGGAGGGACCTAGTGTCAATTAAAAAGCACCTGTTGCAGAAGAATTACTCAAGTCTAGCTATTTATAAAGACAGATGATAAATCTGTGTGGAGGCTTGAATACATAAAAATCTATTGTAAGATATGTGTTTGACTGTTTCTCTTCAACTAGCACCACCTTTCTAACATTCACCTAAGATTATTATTCTCTGTATGACTTTCTTTCTCAATGACATTTCATTTTTCATAACCTTTGCTGTCTAAAATTTAAGTGCTCAGTTTAAACAAGTAATCAGTCTTCTAAGGTACTTTTTAAGTTGGTAAAGTTATCATCCCCTACATATGCCTTAATCCCACCTATTTTACAGAGGGGTCTTGAATGGTTAGGCTATAACAATATCAGGTTTTGAAGTAATAAAACTGGAAGAGAATGCTACTTTCATTTTTCTCAGGTATATATATTCCTCTTATAGTGTTATGAGCATTTTCTGTGGTATGTTGGGTTTTGTTCTTTGTGGCTTAATCCCCTCTGGGACAACTAGTTTATCTGCAAGCGTGAGATTTGGGGTGATAGTACTGGATAGCTGAGCAAAATAATGATCTTTTTCCAAAGGGAAGTGAACTTTCCAGAAAAAGGAAATGTGTTTGCACACATTACTACTTTGCAGTTACTATATGTGCTTTCTTGGTTGACCTGGCTGTTCACAAAATGGCAGAAGGACAGTATGGCTGGGGCTGGTAGCACCTCTGGAGCTCATTCTGTCTGCCCACAAAGGGTTAAAAAGAGCAGATTGTCCAGTCTCTTGTCCAGTGAAATTTTGAATATCTTCAGACTTTATGAAGGAAAGAAATACTTTTTTTTGAGGATATATACACTACTGGAATGCCATCTGAACTGACAGCCACCAAATTTCTACCACTGACTCTTTCAGATGGTGAAATTATGTGTTTTCATCCATTCTACCTTTATGTTGGGTTGGACCTTTATTTAACCCTATTTGGTGGCAGGGGCACACTGAAAATGTCGTTAATTAATGTATCATCCATTGAGCAGATCTTTGCCTCTCGGCTGCAGCTCCCTGCTGGGTTGTGTTTTGATTTTGGAATTAATTTAGAGCTCATGTCATAAAAAAATATTAGAGCATCCAAACCAAAACTAGATTTTATTTAACAGCATTTATGAGAACTTTTCAAAGCAGTATGAAAAATTAAGAAATATATTTTATTCTTCCATGCTGTAGGGAAAGCAATTATGTTAATTGCATATTGTGTATAACATCAGTTATAACTTATGAAAGACTGATACTTGTGCGTGTCTGCCCACATTCTCACACAATGCAATTTGATTTAATATCTATGCCACAAAACATAACCTGCACTAATTTGTTTTTTAAAATTATATATTCACCTTCAAAGTGAGGTTACTATTGAAGTAAGGTTACTAATATTACAACACTATAATAAAACCCCAACAAATATAAATGTATATCTTCCTTATTCATAGAGCCTAATTAGAAATCTCTTTATTGGTATCAGGCATTAGATGTCCCTGTAATCCATAAGGATTACCATGTGGAACTTTTCTTTAAACTAATATTTGCATTCAAATGTACCTTGGTTTAATTTTGTTATGAAATATTGACAGCAATTTAAAATCAGGAATGTTTTCTTCTAGTCGAGGGCACATGGAAGTACCACATACTGCAGAGGACAATGGAGTGGTATAGCTGGAGGGTTAGGCTTTTGAATCGAGCCCCAGAGCTGAAGAAGAAATCATATATTGGTTTTAGAGAGAAATTGTTTGCACGTCTGCCTTCTGGAAGCTCCTCTTATAACAGTCCATCTGATCTGAATGTATTGACTCATAACATCACAACCTACTTCAAAAAATCCCTGTCAAGTTGTAAAACATTGCAAATATAACTAGGTGTATGGAAAGAGCAGTATCCTCTCAGCATAACCCCTAATGCAGAGTTTTTCATTTACACTGGTGCTATTTAATGAGCAGTGTGATATGAATTGAGATGCAGTTGCCATTTCCACATTAGGATTGCTATTTGTTCCATCCAAAATCTCTTCATTTGCTTCGAGGCTTATCTTGGTAATCCATAGAAATACTTGTTTAGTTGATAAAGCTCCCTGTGCTGCCGAGAGAGAGACATACACAGTAAACAAAGCATCTGGTATAATTTAGTCAGTAGTAGTAGAGTGAATTCACTTTAAGAGATGTCTTGCATTTTAAAGAAGGAACCTTATAGTGCTTGTCTAACTTTTAGATGTCAAAAATGAGCCGATATGAATGGTTCTTTCCTATTGATCATGATCACAGATTTTTTTCAATACAGAAAAAAATGTAGAGTTGTTTTCAAGCTTTTTCTTCCAGCAGGGTCAGTATTCCATTAATTACATATAACAATTACAAATTTATTTAAACATGACAGCTAAGATTGCATTTCCACCCAAAATTGCTGTGTGGA